>PGTU02010530.1:0-10073 GCA_002896215.2 Cicer echinospermum | reverse complement strand
CCATATGGTAAGCATGTTTGCTTTTGAAGTTACCCTTGGGATCCGTCCTCCCTCTTTCTGCTTTTCCTTCTGCCTGCACTTCTTCACTTTTCTGCTTTTTGGATGGGTGCTCTCCCCCGAGTGAAGGCATAAGCCGTAGCCGTAGACAGTCACTAGCACTAGTTTGATCGCTATGCCATTCTCGGCAACGATGTGGTGATAGCTGATCGACGAGTTGCTTCGGTCTACCTTGTTGAATCATCTACATTGATTGAGGACTCGATGTCAGAATGCATTCTTCGATACCCTGTTGTAGAAGTTTTCATCTAGTTCCTGTAGCTAGTCGTAGATGCATATTATAGCTGCTATCGGATCAGAGGTTCGGGGGATTTTGAACTATATTATTATTAAATTTATATTAATTTAATTCCTGTTGGATCTCTTGCTTTCAAGTTCTCTTAGTTTCTATGTAACTCACTCAGGACGTAGATGTGAGAGTACGGATAGGGGTAAACCGGGAATAACCAATGCCTCGGTGCACTGGATGACTCCTTTCACCTTATGATCGCAAGAACTCATAAGGCCAAGCAGGCGAACCTCGGTTGCGTGATAGGTCTGGTTCTCACCAAGGAAGTCAGTCCCTAATCACATAAATTTTAGTTCTAATAACACCTCACTCTGCTTGGATTAAAGGCAGAGCCCATGTTAGTCATAAATAGGACCCCCCGGTTTCTTAGTGAAACTCAGTCAGGTGAGGTTTTGGGTGGGCTAGCTTATAGCTCTTCTATCACTCAGGGATTCAGAATGGAGCAACTGGGGTGAACAGCGGAAGCCACTCCGGGTCCGGGTTGTAAGATATGAATATCAAGCGGCCTCATGCAGGTACCAACCTGCGTAGGAAGCTTATCTATTTAGATAATGGCTTCCATTGGAAAACTTTTTTTATAGGATATACTATAGTTAGACTCATCCAATGGTGGAAAGATCGGCTACTAAAGTCAATGTGTAATAAGTTGATTTTTTAGTAGTCCACTCGATGGTCTAGACCTAAACCAAGGAGCGTTCTGTATCGGAGCATACCTCTTTGCCAAGCATGGTAGTGTCCTAATCGCCGGTCAGGCGCTTCTGTTTACTTGCTTGATATCTGAAGCAGTGGCGTCAGTAAACTCTTAACAGGCGTACGGTGGGATATTACTCGTAATGATAATTCATACTAAAACCTATCTGTACCTAGTATCAACTCAGCTAGTAGTACGCTACTAGGATCATACCTCCTTTCATAGACAAAACTGCTGGAAAATTATAATATGAAAGGGATGACAAAGCTGATATGGCTAGTTAAACTTCGTAACCTTAATCGTTCCTTACCTAGTTTATCTAGAAGCGAGTTAAGAGTTAGCAATAACGGATTTCTCCGTCTTTGTTTTCTAGCATTACTGGATCTGAGTTGTCTTGCGTTCATAAAAATTTAAATTCAGAAGTTCGAAGATTGGGTACGGAGGGTTTAATAGTAAACTAGCCAATCGGTACCTATATCAAGCCTTCACGCCCCTTTTCCAGGGAATCTCGTCGTGGGATAAAAGAACTTGGAAGGCTTCTGCACACGGATCGTAACACGTTCGAGCTCCAGTCAGTTTCTCGCCGTGAAAGAGGCATGTTGCCATTTTAACATCACAGCCGTATATAGTGACTCTGGTTGCGCGTGTGCTCCGTTTATCGATATGTCTGTTAACCCTGCATTAGCATTTAGGGGAATGACGCCGGCAGAAGCTTACATGAAAGGATCAGCAGCTTTTTTTATGGTCATCATGTCTACCACCGCATTATTTTATTGTGATGAATGGAATGATTGGCTATCCAATATGATCAGCCCAATAGTTATGTTTACAATTCCATTTAGTATTCTTATGGAGTTTGACAGTACTGGTGACTTATTTTGCTATCGCTGGCGGGTTCTCGCATTCAGGTTGAGCTCTGGTGCGGGCAAGAGGAGGGTGTTTTGCACATAGGAAACTATGTCAATCAGAGGCTTCTCCGACCTTCTCCAGCCCGAAATGAGGCTATTTTCCTTCTCTACGACCACAGACTGAAGTTAGAAGATCCACCGGAGATAGTCCTTTCTTTTGACCTAGCCTTGACTTTAGTGGGTCTACGAATCCGCGGAGGCGGAGGGACAAGTCTGCTAGTGACCAAGCATCGAGTCAAGATAGGAGCAACCCCCATTCAAACCAACACTATAAAACCAGTTTTTCACTATGGTTTTATCTGGAAGGCGGGAAGAGCTCTATTGGAGCATTTGGGCGGGAAGCCCTACAGTAATGGGATCCGTTACTTGACTTGTGAAGCCCTGTGCTCGAAGCAAAATAAGATTACTTGCACAAAGAAAGTGACCAAAGAGATATTAAAAACTTAGAAATAAAAAGGCGCAGAACGTTGCAGGAGTTTCTGGAAGTCCAGTCAACTCTTGCCGATAGTCGGGCAATCAATCCATCCTTACGTCTCGGGCACAAATAGGAACTCTTGTACTGGAAAAGAGAAGGACGCAATGCCTTTCTTTTACTTACCCTTTTTTCTTCTCTTATGTATGATATTCTATAAGTGACCCAGTAATGCCCATCAAAGAGCCTATTCGTCGTAAGGCTCTTTTCGACCTCACAGCTGATTCGACGGATGCGGATTTCGTCGAACAAGAACACATGATAGCTCCTTCTCAAAGGACCGGACTATTCTCAAGCAGGGGGTTTTTGAAGCTTCCTTCTATCATTCTCTGCGTATCAACAAATTACCTCCTCGTATTACGTATTAGAAAAAAGGTAAGCAGATCTCCTCACAGGAGTTCTTTGCAAATTGGGCTCGCTCGGTTCGTCTTTTCATTGTAGGAAAGCGTTTATGGAGCAGAACTATTTTTTCGAGGTCAGCCCGCTTTCTTTCTCTGATCCCAATATATGGAGGTGAGACCAAGATGGCTGACTGGAGTGCCACAAATCAGCTGGTCATGGTCATGGCTTCTAAATGCAAATTTTTTCCTAAAATTTCTACGCAGTCTTATATTTTAAGACATCGGCTAAACAGGTATGGTCTAGAGGAGCTAAGAATCCTTAAAGGCTATTCCTGACGATTCCCTTTTCGTCTCTGCAAAGATGGACGAGAAGAAGGGATAAGAATTGGTTTACCCGGTTGGACTATTCCGGAATCTTCTTCTTCGAATTAGCCTCAAAGGCAAGGTCTTCTGAGCTCGTCTATTGTGTTTTTTACATGGATAAGCTCTTCTCTTATGGGCTGGCGTCCTTCTGTTTTCGATGAATGGATTGACCATGAGCTTACAGTGCCTTGTAGAAAGCATAGCCTCATTGTTCACTCACCGAAGATTATTCTCTTCACATAGATTCTCGGGATACGAGACTTCCTTCAAACTACGAACTAAGCAGCCTTGAAAGTTGAAAGAAAGGAGTAGTGAAAATGAAAGAAGAAGGGGAATTCCTTATTTGATAGTCCCATCCCAATCCAATACGAAAACGAGTAATGAGCCCCCCTTTATGTTGTGGGCAGCAGAGATTAGAATTCTTATTCTTCTCTTTGCTTTGGTACCAGCCTTGATATCTCAATCTTGCAAGGCACGACAGGCATCGGAACGAACTCCGCGGAGAGCCACTCTTTGTCCAATAAAGAGACAGATCAGCATCCATAGAATCTATCTAGAAAGAGGCAGTCTGCCGCATCAAGAAGAAGCGCACATCTTTTTTTTCGAGAATCTATCCCTTTCTTACGGAAGTGACATTTAAGAATATCTCCATTAAAGGAAGATTGGACAATGGGGATCTTTACTAAAGGTGCGGAGCGAAGTCTGCATTTCTTGCTAGTTCTTCTCCCAGTCTCGGACTCAGCCTTTTTAGCCGATCGCACCTTTACTCTCTGTCTCAATCGAGCCGGTCAGATCAATAGAGAAGTCAGGCACTCGATAGACTTAAAGGAAGGTTCCGCCCGTAAATTGATTGATCAATGTTACGGGAAGCAGCAACAGAGACAGATTGAGTGCTAAAGCTTCTGTCCCGTAACGGTTGATCCGTCGGATTTTCGCCTTCAATGACCTATTGTAGTGTAGGAGGTGGCCTTCCAAGGCCAGAGGACTGGTGACAACAGTACCATAATAACGGTTTTTATTTTAAAGCAACACAGGTTACCGCGCGAGGTCGTGGTAGAAAGAATCTTGGCCGTGGTCGTAGTTCATTGGTGATTGTCAACGAGGGGAGTGGAAGTTTTTCAGGTAAGCCATACTTCCAAGGTCAGCCGTAAGGCGAACTATTAGAGTGGGTAAGCGCCTCTACTTTTCTTATAGTGGGTAGAGGGTTTCTGAGCTAACTGGCCATGTTGGTACCACCACAATTGTAGTAATTATTTCATTGATTGATCGACCTGTGGGATATTCTCTTACGTACAGAATTAACGGGCTTAACGAAGCTCTTCGATGCGCTTCGCGTCTCTGTTTGTTCGTCCCAGTTCTCTGTTCGGGTCTCTCCTTCAGCATGGCTCTCTCTTAGAGCCTTGTACCTTTATTCAATGATATTTTTTTTTAGGATGGGTGTAGCTTTCTTTCATGTAGGAATTTATCCCGCTGTAATGTAATATATAGGAGTTCTCCCGGCTTTATTTTATGATAGTTGTGTTCTTTCTATTCCTTCCAGCCGAGGGAGAAGAAGGGTAAAAGAATGAAAGGTAAGCATGTCGTGTCGACGCACGCGAAAGGCTATCAATGTACAAGTCCACTTCGATAGCCCAAGCAATGAGGGAGTCTGAAAGAGACTTCCAGTTCGCTGGACTTAGTTTTAGATACTCCTTATGTTAATTCTTTTCTGTAACGGATTTCTATATTTTTAATGTACAGGTCGGTTGGGAACCTAATAAGACAAGCCAAGCG
This sequence comes from Cicer echinospermum, assembly GCA_002896215.2. NCBI lineage: Eukaryota > Viridiplantae > Streptophyta > Magnoliopsida > Fabales > Fabaceae > Cicer > Cicer echinospermum. Next base: position 5,179 of record PGTU02010530.1, on the reverse strand, counting down.
CTTAGCTTAGTTCGGCCGTTTACAAATTAAATACCGAAACTTATAATTCCAGATGCCCTAAGACAGATGCCACTAAACAAGTAAAGGACAACAGACAGTATTTATATCGTGGATCGGGAAGACCAACTCTCATTCAAGGAAGCGGACCGTTGACGACAGCAGGCCGGGAAGGAATAGAAAGCGGGGATAAGGTCTCAGAGTGTAGTCGATGTCCTCTTTCAGAGTTAACCCCTTGGCGACAAGCCTGGCCTTCTATCTCTCAATCTTGCCTTTTGATTCCCTATTGGTCTTATCAATTTACACCCTACGGGCTTTAGGCTTGGCTCATTTTCTTTCTCTGGGTTTCAGAGTGAGTGGGTTAAGGAGCCTTTTTCCGCCTTTCGTCTTTCCAGTCAAGCAGTGGTTCCCCTCTCATTAATCTACTCGACCATTCCGGAATGAGTGAGCTTTTGTATCCGTATTGAAGAATCCGGTTATCGACTCGGCAGCTATTGAATCTAAGCCAATTGAATCAGCAACCGCTGGTACAGTAAGCGGTGTTCAAATAGCGGATCTTCTCCGCTGCTAGCTCTTCTTCTTACTAGGTTATGCTTCCTCATAGTTCTCTTTAACATGATTCTCTCATACGCACTCCTATTAAATTAAAGGAGTTAGGAAGCGATCTGAGTAGTTCTGGTAGCGCCCTGGTAGCCAATGAGCGCTTGTCTGGTATCGAATGAGCTCAAGTAGTTGAGTAGCTAAAGGCGTTGCCTTAGAGGAATTAATGTCCTATCTTCGGTAGCTTCCTACAGACTTCTTCCCTTATTTATGGAAGTTCCTGGATTGTGTGAAAATAAGAACAGAGGGTATTGACTTATTAGCAGCTCAAGCTCCATTTCAAAAGGTGAGGGGTGAACCTTCTTTCTGGCTGATTAATATCACCGGAGTCTGCTCAGGGTTCCAAACCAGCAGCTAAGTATCTTTTCTACGATACACTGGAATCGGGTCGCGGGAAGAAAGCCTACCGACGGGTATGAAATACAGGGATTCGGCATTCAAGAACTCCTCCCAGCCATCCTATCTTGTGTAAAAATAGCTTTCAGGCCAGTAACACTTTCTCTCCTTGAAGCGAAGGCAGGAGCAAAGCCTATTGATCACCTGTTTGCTAACCTACTTGTCGGCTACCCGCACTCTGTAACCAGAATAGGGCTCTGGAGTTTCATACCACCCGGCGGTTCATCATAAGTCTGGAAGGCGGCGCTAAACTAGTCGGACTTGCTTGAATCGATACGCTTACCGGACTTCTCTGTCTATTCAATTGATTTTGTTGCAGACTCTTCCCCCGGCCCAGGCATTGTCTTAGCTCTTCACCCAACACATATTATAGATACGGATGGGGGAACGTATGCCTACTAGATTAGATGATGCTTTATAAGGTACCTTCGAGACCTTAAATTACTGCCTGCCCTACGAGAATGATTTACCTTTCTTTCCTAACAGAATTACTCCTCCTACTCCTACCTTGCTTAACTAAGCTTTCTCATGCTTTGAATGCCGGCCTATTTAGGGGTCACGGCCGTCTAAATCGACAGAGACCTGTACGGTCATTCTCAGCACCCCTTACAGTCTCGGGCTATTTCGTCGCCTTAGCTCGGCGTTCATCTTTCCGGTCTAGCTCAACGATGAGCTCTTTAGATGTTCAGTCTGTTCGGACGGATATGACGTTGCATGTCATCATCACGGGAACCTCATCATCGCAGGTATCCTCGGGTCCGACAGATATCCGTCTGCAGGCTTAGAGCTTTGCACCAATGAATTCATTATCATACTATAATTATAATAGCTTTAATTGGTTTTGCTTTGGACTCTGCTCTCACTAACGTCGTAGAAAGCCATTCTTCAAGCGACCAAGCAATCTGTTTCAATGTACTCTATCTGTACCCCCGATACCCTATTGAGGAGCAAAATCCTGCACTCTCGTAGTAAATTCTCCTTTACTCCTCTTCCCTGCTGAACCAATGAGCTCCAATCGGGCGCCTTGACTTTCTCTAAATATAACGACCATCTCACCGGAAAGTACTCGCTACCTTAACTAAAGGCATGCCTTTACTCCAACAGCAGGACTCTTGCTTTCTAAAGCACTTGAGCAGAGGATCTTCTAGTTGAAGAAAAGACCACCAGTAGTTTGCCACATTTGCTGATGAAAGAACAGCAAGAACGGGTTTTTGAAAGACAAATGCAAAATGCAAAGAAAGCAGAAGATGCGGCTTAGCCAGCTTGCTCTAGTCCCGTACGATAAGGATGAGAAAAGGCCCACTACGAGAGGAGAGAGTGATTCAGCTGCTAACAAGCGCTGGTTTTTTCATGAAATGAATGGTTATTCGGGAAACGTCTGTTGATGAGGAGGTGTTACATAGTATCAAAAAGGAAACCTGGGCTCCGTTCGAAGAGACGAAGTTTGGTCCTTCTCCTCACATGCTCCTTCCCATGAGCAACTCGGTTGGCTTCGTGAACGAGAACGCTGATCACCCTCACGCGGGAAGATGAACATTTAAAGGGCTGAAAGGGTAGCGACGGGATGTAGATCTTGATTTAGGAGGTAGCGTACTGTAGTTATAATGCCGGTTGAGGCTTCTACTTTTCTTCGGTTCGGTCCCAGCATGTAATATCCCAACAATAAAGCCAAGCGTAACGACCGCAGAAGGTACGGCCGAAGAATGAATCTCCAAGTCAACAGCATGTCGGGCAGGTCAAAGGTGATCCTAAAATCCGGGAGAATCGAGAGGAACCTAAGCGAGGCCGATAAATTTATATTACGCAATCCTTACTGTCATCTTTATCCACCAACCGCGCCCCCCCAATAGAATAGAGGATATTTTAATGCCTCGTGAAAGTCATTACTGGCAAAGCCATACTCCGTAATATCAGAAAAAATCTAATATAACGTAGATCCGCGATCCCCAATGAATGACCTGCTCGACTATTTTTGAATATGTCCAGTTTTCCGGCAGGGAAAATTTTGTGTTACCGTCAGTTTTTTAAACTTCGGTGACAGCATTCAAAAGTGTATCAAAAGCGTTTTGCTCCAGGGGGATCGTAGTTCAAATTCGTATGGGGAGCGGGGGAGGGTTAGATTAGAGGGAGGGGGACTGCGAACGCCCGTCCCATGAAGCGCCAGGGAACCGTGCATTCCTCCCGGGGCTGGGCTCAGGGACTGCAATCAGCCGCTTCCCCTGTAGTCGTCAGCTCGTTCTTGACAGATCCGATCGGGTGTTCATAATCTGGAGTAAAGGATTCGAACCTTTGCATGCCGGTACCAAAAAACCGATGCCTTACCACTTGGCTATACTCCATACGGCTTTGGACGGTAGAACGAACGGGGAGAGGGGGAAGGGAGAAGCAGGCTCGAAGAACGAGCCGTGCAAGAACGCGGGGATATAGCAAGTAAGCAGCAAGTTCTCCCTTCACGGACCGACTACAACAAGCTCGCGACTCTAATAGAAACAGACGGTAAGCTCTCTGCTCTATTTGCTTGCAAAGCGTTTACCTATCAAAGTTGGCGAACGCTTCTGTAACCTTAGACTCGTTACGCTTAACGCCCACTTACTTAAAGACTCGTTGGCTCCGCGCTCTATTCGGTCGGAACCCGGTTTGAGAACCTTCTCTCATAGATTCTTTCACCAAGTCATCGCCAGCAATCAGCTCTTACCCTTGGTGTGGTGTCAAAGGGCGAGTTCCTTTCTTGTCTTGCCCAAAAACTTGCTTTATTCTCATTGGAGAAAGACTCTCCCGCGGCAAGGTTTTACACATAGGGCCAGCTGCTTTCTTTATCTCGCTTGCCGTTAGTCCGTCTAGCGCCTTTCTTTCGGTTGGGGTCCGTCCCGGGGTTAGACGCTTGGGTTCTATTTTTTCTCGAAGGCAGTCAACGTGTCAGCCATTCTATCCCATTAGACTTGTAAATCTTTGCTCTTTTTCCTTCTCTCCTCTACTTTATTTGACAGGGGCGGAGAATATCACTCTATCAATAACAAGAATACAGTTGCAATTCAGTTTCCAATGGTTTGAGCTTGGAAGCAACCTACTATCTATCGATAGGCTAAAACAGACTGCTATTGGCTGCTTGCCTATTATTCGATTATGGCGGCTTGGAGACATCAGAGGAAGACCGTCATTTCTATCCGGGTACGATCATAGCTTCATTCATTCGTTGAACCTTGGGATAACCATTAAGCATTGAGGTCATCACCACACCACCTCTATCCTATCATACGACATTACATGACGCGAGAGTGCATGGTCAACACACACTACCTAAAGCGCCTACGTTCCGCTTGCAGCCAATACAAGCACAACCTAACTTGCACGAGATTCAACAACCTTCTTCGGTCTCTTGCAGCGGGGAGGAACTTACTGATTAAACTATTTCCGAGTTTTGGATGGCAGTGAAACAATTGAGAAGGATCTTTGCTCCCGGTGACCGGCTTTGCGGGACCGCCATATGGCCTGGTCCACTCTTGGCTAAGCTCTTTGGGCGGGACTTTCTCGATCACAGCTTCTCTCACTGACAGACTAGCAATTCAATCAATCACTCATCATATAGAATAACGATCGACAAGTCCAGAGTGTGCACCAACGAGAGTACGCTGGAAAGATTCCCCTGATTTCTTATATATGATAATAGTTAGAAGGTTTCCAATGGCTATCAGATAACAATGAGTGGACTGGCAAGCAAGATAGATAGCCCATAAATATCCAGGAAAGTTGTCAAAAAAATTTACTAGCTAACAGGGGTAAACTACTCATGCCACTACTAACCGCAGGAGAGAAAGCGGCATTAAGTAAGGTTATTCCTATCCATTCCTCTACTCTAGCAAGACAGATAGAGGTAAGGGATCTTTGCTCCTCGTTCACATCCTTCGCGCATGAGTTGGGGGCCTTCTAGTTCTTGATGACCTTTGTTCATGCCCGTGGTGAGCAGTGGTCTCAAGGCTGTTTATGGCCACTAGAACACGGTTCGCCTTCGGAAGAATAAAACAAACCTTCAAAACCAGAAGACCTAGATTGGTTTGAGAGGCGTATAGGTCCTGTCTTACCATCCAGCTACTAGGTATTCAACCGTAACTGGTTCGCTTAGGTTGCTCCTGAGGCGCTGGCAAGCGCCGGAATATTTGCTATTTCCAACTACATGAATCAGCGATTG
>PGTU02010525.1:0-13590 GCA_002896215.2 Cicer echinospermum | reverse complement strand
ATTATCATAATTATCAAATAATTAAAATATTTAACTTTAATTACAATAGATATAAAAAGAAAGATGAAAAATAAAAAATGTGATTGAAATAGATAACGTTACTTTTAGAGGCAAAGTTTTTAATAAAAAAATTAGCACTTTGTTGATGGCGTGAAATAAATATATCTAGGTTAAAAATGATATAATGGATTTGACTAAAAAGAAAAAAAGAAAAGAAAAAAAAAACAATTATTGTGAGTGAAGGTTAAATATGAGATATTGGATTTAAAATAAATAAAAAAAAACACGCCCAGTGGGACTCGAACCCACAATCGCTTGATTAGAAGTCAAGCGCCTTATCCATTAGGCCATGGGCGCTCATATAAACAATGTTCTTTTTGTTCTTAATAATTCAATTTAACAATATATGTGTTTATTAATACATGTAAATGACATTTCCAACCCAGCTAAAATTATGCATAACTTGTCATTCGCAAGGCCCACAATTATTATTTATTTGAACCAACCCAGCTTATATCATATAATTCATATTGTGAATGTCTATATGCTAACACACAAAAATGAACTATTTTATTTAGTTTAATTTTTTATTTTCAAGAAAATATTACTTTAATAATTTGAAGTTTTGCCAAAATGTAAATAAAATTTTATTAAAAATCATTTAAGTCAAATTCGAATATTTATTTATGGAGTATAATTTTTTTTTTTTTGAAAGAAATAGAAAACTATATTGTTATTCATTTTAATGTTCTGACACCATGTTTCCTCTCTTATATTAATTTTTTTTATTAATTATCATAATTTGATAAATCAAATAATCAAAATAATTATATTATTAATAATAATAGTTTACAATTAAGATCAATTGTCTATTTGGTCCAATTATTAAAACATAGAAAACAGAAAGATAGAAAGAAACATTGATTTGATTGAAGTTATTCATGGGATGGTTGAGGGTCCACAATAGAGATAGTGTGATCTAAAACAAAAATGGTATGATAGTTTTTGTGGAGGAACAGTTTAAGATCACTTTGGCTATTTTTATGTCTTAAGGGTATGTAGGATCTCAATAATAGAACTTTGAGCTATATATAATGGTTTGGAGCTGATCTTTTAGAAGGTTTAAAAAAATAAATATCAAATTAAATTCTCAGTTGGAGTGTCTATTTATGAAGGAACTTCTCTAATTAAACAGGTATGTTGAGATATTGTTTAATCATATAAAGAAAAAAAATAGATATTTTGAAGTTGGATCACTTTAAGTTCTTCTATTCTAGCGTGAAGCCAATCAAATAAGTATAGATACTTTTTCTAATTACTGGCCTGCTCCTCTTGGACACGATCATATTTTTGAATAAGCAATTCTTAATTCCTACTCCCACACGAAATTAAAAGGATCATACGTCTTCCTAAACTTTAAGTTAAATCTTAATAAAATGTCATGCAAACTATGTTAGTCATGTTAGAACAAAAAATTATTAATTGTTTTTCAATTTTTTAAATTTTTGAATATTTTTTGTAAACACATATAGAAATTATTAACAATTCTTTTAACAAATTTGAAACACTGTGAATGAATTATTATATTTTATACATTGTAATATTAAATTTGAATATCTTAAACGCTACAAATTAACAAGATAAAAGTCAAGAAAATATGAACATAAAAATGAATTTTGAGATCATTGTTTGTAGAAACTGTTTTTTATAATGTTGTAACTATGCATTTAAAACAAACATTATTTAAAAAAACATGTTGACTTTTCACAAAGACTAAAATTATTTGAATGATAATTTTGTAAGGACTAAAAAAATAATATTTTTATAGAGATTAAATCAAATTTTAAATTGTATAACAGTTAAAAAATTTATTTAACCCTAAATAATTTGAATATATAAGAAAGAGATGACATAATTAAATAGTAAGCCAATGTCATGTGATTAAAGACTCCTACTTTGATTCTAACTTCAAGAATAATGGCTCACATGTGGTTAATAAGAAACGGAAATAATTATTGATCTTAAACAACTTGAAAGATTAGATTTTTTATCCATCAAGATTCAAAACAGAATTGAGAATATTTATTCTAGGTTGAAAGTGTGACATAAATAGAAATAAACTTAATATTATAAGATATGTAATTCTTCACAGTTCAAACGATAGTGAACCTTAGGTTTTTAAATTGAATGATCAATAAAATCTAAAAGTTGTTTACATGTGACTCCTAGTTAGTAAAGGTAGTTAAAATTGGGTCCCTACATATTAGTGAATTTTAAGATTGATTTTAAATACAAATATGCAGTTTTGACCGCATTAATCAATTAAACTTACAATCCACATGAGATGCATATGTCAGATTGTGGGGTTTTTTGTGGAGTTGGAAAGTTCAGAGAAAACTCTATAATAATGGAAGCAATAGCTTTAAGCTAATTATAATTCTAATGATGATAAAATTAATAGACGTTTCAGTTATTGCGTCACAAATCACAATAGGTTCTTGTGTTGTATTGCTTCTGGTGAGTATATCTAAGTTGTACGTATTGGATTAAGGGTCAAACCAAATCCTATTGAAAACTGAAAGATAAAGCTACAACTCTAATGAAGATCATTATTTCAATTTAGTTCTTAAAAAGGTATAATTATGGGATACCGAATTGAAAGAAAGACCAATAATTAATTAAATTGTGATTTTGGTTTATGAAAAATGAGGTGTTACAAAAAAAAATATACATATATATATATAAAAATATATATCAATCATATCATAAAGTTATACTAATTACAAGTGTGAAATTGCTATGTAGCACCAACTACTTCGTCATCATTTAAAAATCAATATAAAATTCAACAATTAAATTTTTATAGTAGACTAGATGGTTGCAAACACAAGAGTTTGACTATATTATAGTTGAGCAGATATTAAATATTATTGCTAGACTCATCGGGGCATTTGAAATCGTAAGAATCTCTTTTTTACTTAGTCATAGTCTAGAATTTGAATTAAAACTAAGTTAATCAATGATAAACCTCTTGAAATGAGTATTTTTTGGCATATATATGATCTACCTCGACTCAATTGTATAGTATCCGCATAATTTATAATGATGTTTAATTTTTTTTGTTAATATAGAAATTTTAGAGTGAGGTGTGGTGCCTCAGTTGAAAATAATAAATCTTAAGATTCACTAAAAAATTATAAATAAATTTAATATTTATCTATCTTAAATGACACTGACAAGAATTGAATTTAAAATATGTCATATTCAATGCTAAATATTAATTTTTAAATAAAAAATTTAGTTATTTTAAGATATTTTTGTTTCCCACAAATAATACTTGTTGTAGAATAGAGATATACCTACTATGTACGTACCATCTTAAAGAATTTGAAAACATTGGAACAACGTATCTCTGAAGACATTGTCATGAATATTCAAAGCTTACAACGGTATAATTCTCTCCTCATATTTTCTATTTTGTTTTAATAAAAAGAAATGTCTTCCTCACTTTACAACGGTATAATTAATTCCAAAGGCAATCTCTTACTATATTATTTTCTTCTTCTAAGGTGTTATCCGATTTATTTATTTATTTGTTGAAGATTTTTATTTTGAATCTTGACAATGCTTTTTTCCCTTTATTCTTTCCTTTTTTTGCTGTCTGAACCTTTTTCAGCTAAATAATAAAATCCATAAAATAAACGTGTAATAATAATTAACACGGTACGCCGAAGTCAAATAACGAGAGTTGAGACAAGTGATTGTATAACCAGTAATCAGTCAGTTAGTTACGAAAATGAAATGATATGTGAGTATCTTAATACGCTAATTAATCAATTGATGTTACCATATGTTGTTGTACAAGCTACGAAGAGATAAATAAGAGGAGCTGAATTATTAAATTGATAGTGGAAGATGACATAAGTACGCAACAACGGACATATATATATAAATACTCTAGAATAGTGAAATTAGTCATTAAAATGGTAAGTAAGTGGATTTTTTACCACTATATCCTAGTTTTTAGGATTGTTAACCAAAATGCCCCACTTTTTAATTTGGTTATCAAAATGCCTTACTTTTTAGGGCTTACTAAAACTCTCCCCGGGGGAGCGACATGCCAAAGACCAAATTTTTTTTCTTTAGTAGGAGGTCGCTGGGCGGGGATGCGACCTCCCAAAGGCATTTTTAAATTTTTTTTAAATGATTTTATATATTTCATAAAATTGTTAAATAATAATAATAATAATAATAATAATTATTATTATTATTAATTATTATTATTGTTATTATTATTAAAATTGTTATAGTTAAAAATAATTATAATTAAATTAAAAATAATTATAATTAAATTAAAAATAATTATAAGTAAATTAAAATAATTAAAAATAAAATAGAAATTAATATTATAACTATTAAAAGTAATTAAAATTAAAAACAGTAAATTATATTATAAATTTAAAAGAAAATACATTAATAAGAAAAATTACATTAATAACATGAAACAAAATACATTAAATTAAGAATACCATAAACTAAATTTCGATAAAGTTTCTCATAACGACATAGAAGGATACCGAAAATTAATTGATCACATGATGGTTGACGAAGTAATATATTCATTCACATTTATTTAAACTTTTTAAATATATTCATTCACTTTTATTTGAACTTTTTAATCAATTTAATGTATTTTGTTTCATGTTATTAATGTAATTTTCTTATTAATGTATTTTCTTTTAAATTTATAATATAATTTTACTATTTTAATTTTAATTAAATTTTAATAGTTATAATATCAATTCCTATTTTAATTTTAATTATTTTTAATTTATTTATAATTATTTTTAATTTAATTATAATTATTTTTAATCTAATTATAATTATTTTTAACTATAACAATTTTAAGAATAATAGCAATAATATAATAATAATAATATAATAATAATAATAATAATAATAATATAATAATAATAATAATAATACTATACATAAAATATATAAAACCCATTTACACATTACATAAAATATAATTATTACTATTACATAATTATTACTAATATTATTATTAACAATTACATAAAATATATAAAACCATTTAAAAAAAAATTGAAAAATCCTTTTGGGAGGTCGCATCCCCGCCTAGCGACCTCCTACTAGAGGAAAAAAATTTGCTCTTTGGCAGATCTCTCCCCCAGATAGAGTTTTCAAGTAAATCCTAAAAAGTAGGGCATTTTGGTAACCAAATTGAAAAGTGGGGCATTTTGGTTAACAATCCTAAAAACTAGGATATATTGGTAAAAAATCCTAAGTAAGTATCAATCATTGATTTTTGAATTTTATCAATTGTTAAGTACATATATGAAAATTTAAAATTGTAATTAAAATATTAGAGATTATGTTGTGACATATTAGATATTATAATCATTTTAGAGATTATATTATGACATATTAATAGAATATTTGACTTATTATATCGATTTCATATTAATGTCATTACAACATAAATTAATTTTTTTATGAAATTTTAAATTTTTCATAGACTAATTTTTCTATAATTAGTTCATGCACAATTATAATTACTCAAATAAATTTATCTCTTAGACTATAAAATTTTATCGACAAATTTGTCATAGAAAAAGTGACATTTATATGATATAAACATAGATAAGTCACATATTCAATTGCACTGTCACATCGAAATATCAAATGGTAAAAATTTAAAGAGATACTATTTTAATTGATATTTTATAATTCGATATATTTGTCAATTTATAAAATTCAAATATTAATTGAACTGACACTTACAATTTTAATTATTAATTACTTATTTACTCTATAAATAAATATTGACAAATACACCTTTAAAAAAGCATACAAGAATTTCATCATCAAAACTCGTAAGTAGAGCTAAGAGGATACAAAATTGTATAAGTATTTTATAAGTTGGAGTGAACTTCAAACATGAGCGGCTTATCTTTTTCTACATTTAGTGTGATTGAATTTTGTTGTTGTACTCTTTAAAAATCATAAAAAAACATGTAAAAAAAAGGAGTTTCATTAAAAAAATTCTTATCGAATAAAATATACCTAGTAGAAACAATAATGCTTATATCAACGGATTAATGTTTAAATTGGTCACAACAACTAATTTGACAAAGACAAAGCGTGTCTTTGTAATTGTATTACCTTTTGGCTTTTGCAATAATTTTTGTACAAAAAGATACATTCTTATTTTGTGAATTTTAACTATACCACTATATAATTTACATATCAGAAGATTTAGAGATATTGTAAAAAAAATGAAGAGAAGACAGTTATTATTAGCAATTTCAAGAATCACTCTATCGTGTATATTAAGTTTTTACAAAAGTAATTTTTAAAATAAGGAAAAAAATATGTAAAAGAAAATATAATATATAATTTCAGTTGAAGAACTAAAAAAATCTACCTGATTAAATAATTTTTGTTTTACTTTTTTTCTTTTTAAATTATGTTTATGTCTCCTAGTTTAATTTTTTTTAATAAATTTTTAGTTTAAAAAAATCACCCCATATAGAGAATATTATTGTATTACGGTGATTTAAGGGTCTAAACTATACAGAAAAATGCAATATATACATGTGTTAACTAGCGTATATTTTTTCAATTAAAAAAAAGAAAAAACAAAGAAGTTGAGAGATTTTTAGTTAAGAAGAAAGTTCATACAAGTGCTTATAGTTTAGCATAGGTTTGGTAACAAGCCTCTAAACGTGTGACAAATGAAGCTAAAAGTTATAGCATTTGTACAAACGTCAGTAGTTGTCGTGATACCTTTCCAAACAAACACTATAAGTAAAAGTGGCTACAAGTTTTGCTATTGTTTACAATTATGATGATGTTACCACTTGTATTGCAATTGTAATCATTAATAAATGATACGGCGTACCTTTTCTTTTGCAAAAGAAAAACCTACCATAGTGACGTTAGTTTTTATGATATATTTACAGATTCAATTATTTTTGGTATATTTAAATAAAATACTAAATTAACCATTATTTTATAAATTAAAAAATTATTTGTTTATTTTTTGTATTTAAAAAAAATTATTTCATAAATAATATGATTTTGTTATTTTATAATATTATATGATTTTTTTATATTTATCATAAAAATATTTAATATTAACTATTGTAAGTAATAAAAAATAAAAAATAAAAAATTTATTTAACTGGTGGTAAATAATATTAATAATATTAATTAATATTTAATTATTATAATTATATTATAATAATAAAAAAAATATTTTTTAAAATAATTTTATTTAATTATTAATTTAAAAACTAAATATACTACTGTATATCAAATTTAAATTAAGGGACTGCAAATATATTTAACCTATTATATATACTATTAAACCAAACATGTTTAAAATAACTTTACAAAACTTTTTCTATTAAGTTTTAAATTACTATAAAGTGCACACTCATTTACCAGTTTTCAAATAATCACGCTAATAGTTACTTGCTACTAACTGCAGAAAAAATATCATTTTTTAATTATAGGAAAGCAAAATATCTTTGATAGAACAAAAATTAAATATCCAACAATTAAATGCGTTTAAGTTCACCGTAATATTTTATTTAAAGTTTGATTAGTCATTTTGATCTTTAGAAATTTGATAAATCTAATTTAGTGATGAGAAAGTAAAAGTATTTTTTAGTCATAAAAAAAATAAATCAAATCAAATTAGTCTTTATTTAACTACAATAAAAAATTGAGTTTTTTTTTTTTAATTTGTCTGAGGTTTCATCAACTTGATTATCTCACATGTAATCATTTTTTTTTTTTAATCATTTTCAATGATCTAATTTTCATTTTTTATAGAAAGTAGTTCATGAGACAACTAGCAAAAAAAAAAAAAAAATCAATTGGTTTACATTAAAACTTATTTGATCCAATTTATTTTTCTTATAAACTAATAAGTGTTTTTATTTTTTTCAATAACAAAATTAGATAATTTCATAGAGACTAAAATGAATTTTTATTCTTAAAATTTTATTTTCATGCATCTTTAACATAACAAAAACTTACACTGTGACCAACTGACTATATCACTACTAATTATATAAATAATTTTAGAAATAATTATAAATATAATAAGAAATTTAATGATATAATAATTATAATTGACAACATTGAGACAATATATAAATTAAATACTTATATTAAATGTGGCAGACACTTATTTACATTCACACTGTCCGTTTCTTGTAAACAGAGGAAGCCATCACCCTTCACCAAAAAAAAAAAGAGGAAGCCATCAAAGACTATGCAGGGCAAAAGAACAGGTTTCAATTCCAATTATAGTTACCTAAGATCATAAGTAATAATGTATGAAAGTACAGTGTACACTAAAATATTACAGTATTAAATGGGACAACAATATCACAAGTGCAATCTCAATTGTATTTGACATTGTTGAAATTGAAAACAACCCATGATTTCAATCCCAAAAGGGTAACAAAAACTCATCAGAAAAAGTGGCATAGAATTCAATTCCTTCAAACCCAATTGGTGTAGCTGGACAAAGCCAATTACCATCAGTATCAACCGAGTCAAGTAAAACAAACTCAGCTGCCGAGTCAGCCGAGTCATCTTCACCTTCTTCAATTCTAGGAAGTTTCAACAATCTGACCAAGTTCTTCTTCAGAGTCAGAACAAGACGGAGTAGAAGTCACGTGCACGGCAGGTGGGTCCAAATTAACCATAGAAGCAGCAGCAGTTGCAGCAGCTTGAATGTCACGTGGTGCTGACGTGGCAGGTCTAGGTAACATTTCAGCTATTTTTGGAAAATTAAGAATTGCGGTTTTTCCTTTAATTGTTAAAGCTGCTACGTCGTGTGCTCTTGCTGCCATTTCTGGTGTTGAGAATGTTCCAAGCCAAATTCGTGATTTCTTTCTTGGTTCGCGAATTTCGGATACCCATTTACCCCAATTGCGTTTCCTAACGCCGTGGTAGGTTGGGTGTTTGTTGTCCAGTTTGGGCCTTTTGGGCTTTTTTGTTGGGCTTTGGTTTTGGGTTGAATGTGAAGAAGTGGAAGACGTGGAGGAGTTGCAACAACTTGTGGTTGTTGTTGCGGTTGTTTCTGAAGAGGTTGTTTGTGTCATTGTGAGTTTGTTATTTTTTATTAGAGTGGAATGTTTACGGAGAATATTGTAGAAGAGAGTACAAATTATAGAGTAGTTAGAGAGAGAAAGAGAAAAAGAATCAAGAGAGAGAGGAATGAGAGGACAAGTGCAATATGGCTAGTCTTTTGTAGTGAAGGGTACGCTCACTCATACAATGACCCTTGACCTACCAATAATATGTTCCCCCATGTTCCACCTTCACAATTCACTTCACTCTACAAGTTTTTTCTCTTTAAACTTTTTTTTTTACTAAATTCTCTTTAGCTTTATCATAGGGAATTCTCTTTCTAAGGAATATTTTTTTGTGGTTAAATACTCTCTATTTTTTTTTTATTTTTAAAAAATAAATTACTTTTTTGTCCAATGAGGGGTAGAACCCAAATAAAGAAAATTAAAAAATTAATCTAAATCACGAATACATCATAAAAATAGATATTGTATGGATAATTAATACGGATATGTCATTCCAAATTACCAAAGTGTTAATTTGCCGAATCAATGTGAGATTGATATGTTAGATGATTTATTTCTATTAAAAATTTTTTTTTTTCCATGAGAAGTAAATTGTCTTGAATTATAATAAATATATAAATTAAGTTTATTAGTATGCAATGTTTTTGCTACGCATGCATAAAATTTCGTTTATTAGATGGATAATTTTAGAAATATTTTAACAAGTAATATGGAGAAAGAGATTGAATAGTGAAATATCATTGAATTCATATTTAATTTTTTGGGTACAACAAACTACATTTTTTGGGTACAACATATCTACATTTTTTTATATTAACTTTTTTATCAGCAAATGAAATGTGTATATCAATTAATTTTTTTTAATAATATTTTTGTATTAAGTAACTTGAATTTATTTTTTATTAGTAAAAATTAGTATACATTTTAACTATACCAGTTATCATGTGAACAGAACGTAAAAAAGTATATTATTAAATTCATTCGAATTACTTGTCAAAAAAGAACTTCATTCAAGTTGGGGGCAAACAATTTATGATTTTTTAAAGTCAAGAACAAAAAACATGTTTATATTCACATTTTTACACGGTTTAACCTATTCAAAGCCTGTTTGGTTCATAGTTGGTAAAGGTTCAAAGTTCAAACCACGTTTTGTGAAAAGGTAATTTAAGAAGCATCTCACTCATGTGTGTAAAATAATAGACAAGTACTGAAAATCATGTAAATTTTAAATTCTGGTAGGATAAACCGGAGGACCAAGTCGTTATTGGGGACATAAGGTCCCACATAAAATATTGCAACTGCAACGTTCATAATATAAAAAATATGACTTGACTCTTCTAAAATATAAAATTAACAAAAATTACTAAATTAATTATTAAAATTATATTATAAAACTCATTACTATTTATAATTAATTGTGTATATAATATTAATTATTAATTAATTTGTTAATAATTAATATTACTATTTTTGTTTTAAATATATATTTTTATTGTAAATTTTGTTATTATTAGAAAAAATTAGTATTATAATTAAATATTTTTTGCAAATTGATATATTTAATAATGACTTTTCTACTTTAAAACAATTAAGATTATATTAAAAAAAATATTAAACACATCTAATAAATTAAAAAGACTTATATTTAAGGATAATTTTTCTATCAATGAATATTATAATTAAGGACAGAATAATATTCATTTTATTCTCTACAATAAATTCATTTAATCATATCAACATTATTTGTTGGTAAAGCTAAATTCCAATAGTCTCGTCTTAATTTCTTGCGCACGTTGCAGATTAAATTGTCAGTTCTGTTGTACAAACGCCACTCCCCACTCGTTAAAGTCCAATTCATTTTTATATAAAATAAAATAAAAAGTTTAGGTAAAAACAGTAGCATCTCTCAATAATTCCTTTACTTGTATCTTCTCCTTCCTCATTTAGCTCATAAAGTTAGTTAGTGAAGAGTGTTTTTTCTTCCAAATAATACATTCATTTCGTTTTTTCTTCTTTTAATTTTATCTAAATAAATCTAGATTTTTGTGTATGTTTGTTTGAGTTTTTTCGCCTAATATGATATTATTTTTGTTTATCGTCTTAATGTAGCGGTTGAATTTTTTCTTGATGTCATTTTGTTTGGTTCACACTACGCCAAAATTAACATTTTACGTCTTTTACAACGCTCACAACAATCAATTATTTGATTGTCAATACTACATATACAGAGTCAGAGGTATGTTTCGATCACTTTGATGTTGTTATATTTGTAAATATTTTTTTTCGTTTTATGCTATTAATTTATGTGTTGTGAGTTTGGTCGCAAATTTATTATTTTTTTTTTTAATTTTCGCAACATTGATTTTGTGTTAATTATTTTCAATATATTTTAACAATTTGAATGAATCAAATATATTTTTTAGTCATAAAAAAAATTCAGAAAATTAGTCTTATCAATTCATCAAGTTAGGAAAAAATCACAAGGTTCAAAGGACTTTACAAATACATATTATTCACCAACAAGTTCTTCACATCGGTCATAGAATCAAACATCTTGTGAAATTTGAACTGGATCTTTATCGATTATACTAACTTATGTAATGTAATACATTATTGAATTATAATACAACATAACCTTTTTTATTTCCATTTACTTATCCTGGGTTCTTTTTCCTATCTAATTTTTCGATTTTCTCGCAACTATATAATTTTAATTTTCTAGACAATGACTTGAGATAAAAATTGAGTGTATAAAATTATAACTTATGTATATAACACACTTTGTGAGAAAAAAGATGGAACATATCTAGCATAGGACACACTAGGATTTTGTATGTCTAAATGATTCATTAAGTATTGTCTTAATCATCTTTTCTAATTAAAGAGAAAGAAACAGCTCTATCATATGCATGCTTAATTGACTTGTAGTTGTATGGTACCCCACTCTAGCATTCCCGTAATATTGCATGCAATGCTCTAGGCTTGGGAGAGTAGCATTTGCACTTTTTTAGGCACATGACATTAAAAATCGGGAAGCAATTAATGTAGAAATTATACCATTCGAGGTGGGAAAAAACACATTTTGAACGCAACCAATTGGTGTGTTTTTTCTTTTAATGAACTGAAGGGGCTAAATCCAACCGAAAATAAACGAAAAGCCTAAAAGAAAAGATATATAAGAAACATCTGTCAATAAAGCACTTGAATTAAAGAATGAGAAAGATAAAAAAATCTTAGATCCAGAATCAAATATAAGAATAAGCTTACTAAAGAGTATTGTTATTTATTAGGAAGTTAGATTTTAAAACGTAAGAATGCTTTTGTGTCTTACTTAAGGGCTAATTCTTACAGTGTATAAGTTGTATACCATTCAAAATATTGAATATTTAATCACTGATTATTAATTAATGTCATGTCATTTTTTATATTTTTATTATTTTAAATAAACTTAAATTTTGAATTAAATTTACTTTCAAATGCAATATTTTTACAAAGTTCTAAAATACTAAATAATTTAACTTCTTAAAATGAGCGCTTAAATATATATATATATATAATTATATATATTATATATATTATATATATATATATATATAATATATATATATAATACTTGAATATTTTTACAAGATGAATATATATTTTAATATTTTATTTCATTATATTTTAAAAATATTATTTATTTAATACAAATTATTAAGAAGTTTTGCATATCCTAGTGGAAGTAACTAAAAAGGTTGGGGCTCTCAAAACAATCCCAATTGATCCATTAGATAGAAATATAACCTTATTAATATAATTAGAATTGAATGAGATTGTGTTTAGATATCTTAGTCTAAAGTTTGTTAGGTAGTTACATTAGTTAGTTATTTATTTAATTAATTATATAAATTTTTTGTAATTTGTTGTAGATTAATTTTCTATATTAATTAATATCATTCATTTTACTTTTTTTTTATAAAATTATTTTATGATCAATTACTTAAATCAAGAATCGTAATATGGTATCAAATCACTAATTATTCCACTATTTTTTTTTTCTAAAAAAAATTTCTTAGGAAAAATTTCATATAAACTTAATTAACTTATTTTTCCTTTTTCATTTTGATTCTTGAACAATTTGTTCATTTTCCTCTCCTTATTTCTCCATTCAAAACTAGTTATTTCTCTCCTTATTTCTTCATTTTCTTCTCTTTATCTCTCTAATTTTAAGTTAAAATCATCTCATCATCATGATGATAATAATAATTAAAAAATCCATCAAACAAAGGTATTAAGGGTAACATGTTTGTCATCAAAATCTTTACCAATACCCAAAACTTTTTCAATTATTTGATATCATTCTTGTTTCAACATCAACAATTTTCATCAAGTAAGAAAAGAGATGGAGTCAAGTGCATTTGTGAAGTTTCTGAAGAACACACAATATTTGGTGACAAAATTATTT
>PGTU02010518.1:0-14028 GCA_002896215.2 Cicer echinospermum | reverse complement strand
CAATCTCCGAAAAGCAAAGTCTATCCAAAATATATCTTTCTGCATTATTTGGAAAACTCCAAGAACACGAAATCGAACTTGGAAGGTTAGAACAAAATGAAAGTCAAGAAAAGAAGACCAAATCAAGAGAACAAATAAAAGACAAAAATTTAGATGAAGATGAAAATATAACGTTCCTTGTTAAGAAATTTGGTAATTTTCTTAAAAATGACAGAACTTTCAAAAAGAAAAGTTTCAGAAATAAAGATAGCTCTACTTCAAATCAAAACTTTACTTGCTTTGAATGCGGGAAGCAAGGACATATCAAAGAAGATTGTCCAAACCTTATTAAGAAAAATGCCATCAAAAGGAAAGACTTCAAGAAGGCATACATAGCTTGGGAAGACAACGAAATGAGTTCATCTTCAGAAACAGAAAGTGAAGAATGCGCTAATGTTGCATTGATGACATCGCATCAATCAGATGACGAAGAAGAGGTTAGTAACACAAACTCCCCTCATCATGATAAAACAAATAGTGAATTGATTATAGAATATAATGATGCTCAAAACGTCATTAATGAACTACTTATTGAATGTAAAAATCTGTTCAAACTAGTGTCAACACAAAAAAGACAAATCTCAAGTCCTCAAGAAAAAGTTGATATTATGGAAAAGAATTCTGAAAAACTAAAACGGAATTTTACATGCAATAAATGTGATTCCCTCTCCTTCAAGATTGTCCAATTAAATAGAGTAATTGAACGATACAAAAAGGGACAAATAGGATTGGAAAATGTTTTAAACATGCAAAGATACTCAAACGAAAAAAGTGGTCTTGGGTACTCAAAATTTGATAAACCAAGCTTGAATAAGACCATTTTTGTTAAAGCGAGTAATCAATCCAATCAAGAAAATATTATAATTATGGAAAAAGATCATCATTTTAAAGAGAAAATTATTCAAAGTAAATCTCATACACATGCTATTAAAAATAGATTTACTCCTACCTGTTCTTATTGTAGTCTCAAGGGTCACACACCTAATGTCTGCCACGTTAGAAACATTAGTGTTCCAAAAGGGCATTACGTGTGGGTAAATAAAGGTATTAACCATCAAGGACCCAAAGCACATTGGGTACCTAATAAAATATGTTTCTAATGTTGCAGGTATGCATGCAAAGTACCTCAAATATGTGGTACTTAGATAGTGGATGCTCTAAATATATGATAGGTGATATAACTAAATTTTCAACCTTGACTCTTGAATCAAAGGGATATGTGGTCTATGGAGACAATAACAAAGGAACAAATTTAGGCATTGGAAAAGTCGGCACAGCCCCATCCCCCTCTATTGAAGATGTATTATATGTTGAAGGTCTAAAATACAATCTCATAAGCATTAGTTAGCTTTGTGATAAAGGATACAAGATAGCCTTCAACGAAGATGAATGTATCATAAGACTTTTTTTCTAATTTTGAATATAACGCCCTAAAATAAGAAGTGCTCATTTGAGTTGCAAATGCAAATTGAGTACTCAATTAGAGGTTTGAGGTAGGATAATTCTTTTTACAAAGGTACTTGTTTCTTTCCTAAAAAAAGGATAATTCTTTCTTTTGAGTTTTTTCATAATTATTCTATCTGCACTATATAACTATATAAGTATTTCTATACTATTTAAAAAATTTGTTAGAAATGTTTTTTTAAGACAAAAATCTGACATCAAACATCATATTTTATATTCTGGATACATTTTATATAGTTTTTAATTTTATATTAATTTTTTTTCTATCACACCAAAAAAAAGTTAAAAGTAGGTGTATTTTATATAATATGGAGTATACAATGTCAATACATAATTAAATCGGTTATCTATATTTCTTATATTTCTTGCATGATTGACTTGATTGATGAACTATAAGATACTAAAAGAAATTAATATACTATAACATTTATTTATAAAACAATAGCCTATCAATAAAAAAATAATTTTTAAATTTTTAAATTTTTAAATAGTCAATATATACATAATAATTAGAATCTAAGTCCCAACTTTAATAACTAGAATCACACATTTTAAAGAATGACGGAAACAATTTTTGGCTACACAACAATATACATTAATCAAATATTTTTAATAAGAAAGTATTAATTATTTGTAACAAAATTTATTAACTAATTAAGCAAAGAAGAGAGAAGAATTTGCAGAAGTAGATGCAAATGACCACATGCATTAGAAGTTGAAAGACATAAAAAAACAACACGTCAATCTCATGTTGGAGTCCTTTTCAGATTTGCAACTTATCAAAACATGTTTTGGTGTACAGAATAGTAAATATTCTTTTCCATAACAAGTGAAAGAACACGGATTTATTTATCTTATATAATAATTGCATCTAAGAAAATAACTCTAAGAAGAATTTGTTATCATAGATAGTTGAATGTGATTCATTATAGTGAATGACATAAAAGAAATACAAAAAATTTAATTCCCTGGTAAAACATAGACAAACTCTAATCGGAGAAAATTAAAAATAAATATTAAACTAAAAATATAACTAAATTAAGTTTTAGAATCATAGTTTCTTTTAATTTATTTCATGTATAAAATTCAGATCCTTTTAAATAAACATTTGTTTAACTTTGTTCTTTCTTGACTTTCAATTTGTTTTAGGTGAACACTTGAGTATTTAAGAGTTTCATTTAATATATTAGTTAATGAATCATTAAAGACACATCACTTTTAATTTTTCCCGTGTTTTCACATGTGTACCTAAAAATTCTCTATGTTTGAGTTTCGAAGTGAAAAAGATTCTTTATGTTTTCACAATAATAAATGAGGAATTACTAAGGAAATTTTTTATTTAGCATGAAGTAAGGCTTTGTGAATTTTTGTAATGGATTTCGTTGTATTTTATTTTATTTTCTTTTACATACTTTTCATTGTTGTCTTTGTTTATACTTATGTTGGTAGTGTTCCAACATTGGTAGTGTTCCCATTGCTAAACATAGAATTTCATCTTATTTTTTTAAAATCATAAGACTCCCAATTGGTAATCATCTATATCACACCAAACCAATTTGGTTTTCTATGGTATGTATATACATGCATGACACTAGGCCGAACACAAACAACATTTTGTATCTCCATCCAAGATGTGATTCCATTATGCTCATTAGATTGTCGCTCTTATTTGCATTCTGAAATCAATATAACAAATGTAAGTCAAACAAAATTTGGTAAAAGTTTCAGGTTAAAGGGAGAACACAAATCAATCTAATTATTATATACATAAGAAAAAATCCATCAACACTTCCACAAAAATCTAAGTTAGAGAGAAGTGAACATATTAGAATAGGGTGGTACTTAATTAAACCGCTAATCTAAGTTAGGGAGAAATAAATTAGACTAGGGTGGTCATTACTAGCATTTTTTCTCAATAACAAAGAAACACATGATATGAAAAGTTATAAAACTCAATGACAACAAAATAGTATTTTTTATTATACTTCACTTTCTTCATTCACATGTTCAATAGACCCACCAAAAATTAGAATAATATATATATGATTTTAAAATTGTTTAAATAATGCAATAACATGAATCTCATATGTAAAGGTTATTCTAATATGTAATTTAGTAGTTTTATTTTTAAAAGAGAAAGGAAAGAGAAGTACATAATGGTAATTTTAGTCTTTTAAGAAGAATGAAACTCATTTTATCATATCTTATTTTACAAGAAAGATTCATCTAGTATAGGACAGGAGATGTGTAATCGTCACTTGCTTTTGGTTAAGCATAATTTAGATGTGTTCGACGAACTTTGATGAGTAATTGTATTTTCTCGATTTATGAACTAGTTTTTAAAAACTAAAACTAAATTGTCCAAACTAAAATCAATTTAATTATTTAAACATACATCAAATTTCTACCATTTCCATTGAATATATGTGCTTTAAATGGTGAAATACTACAAAGTAATATAAAGCTGCAAAGAACACTATCACTTTGCTTGGAAAGATTTTGTTTTATCTCCTACATGGAAGGATGTGTGTGCATACACTCCAATATGTTTTTGTTGTTGCTCTCATCTTCATTATTTATCATGTTTATGGGTGAATATCTATGGTCACACCAAGATTCATAAAGAATAATCGTTGAGTCGTTGAAAAAAGAATCTTTAATATTTCTTATAATCCCCAAAAGTTTAGTGATTTATCTCTATTATTTTGCATTTTTTTATTAGTCAATATTAGTTTTGTTGTATATTTGTAGCTATGGAAGTTAAATATTTTTAATTATCTAGAAAATATATTGTTTTATTCAATCTTATTGATACATTATTACATATTACATGGAATTAGAGTTTCGTTTGACCAGATGGAGGACGACAACATGGAGGTCTATGACACATAAATGGGTCACACACTTGACCAAAATTTAGGCAACAAGGTGGTAAATCATCACCATGAACATTACCAATTAGAGGGCCTGTCACAACAAGTATCACCACCAAAAACTTAAAAAACATCTTCAATAGAGCTTCCATAATAATCAAATTCAATTTGTAAAGAAAAGCAAAACGAATATCTTATAGTTAGTTGTATATTAAAACAATATGTAGCTATTTATAGGCAAATGAGAATCCTATATGAAATATCATAATTGGAAATATTTTGACGTTAATAATGTGGAAAACATAATTTTTTTTTTATCATATTAGGTTTTTTTTTTTTATTAGGCTATAATTTTCTAATTTAAGAATGATTTGTCGGTTCTTTCATTAATCCCACCTATTATTATTTATATGCCTATCAATAATAATATTATAAGTATTATATTATAATTATAAAATATAACATCATAAGTGTTTTTAACGAGATCTTAAATTAAAAAAAATATTTATATATTGGCTGTATATTTAATTTATAATCATTTAAACATATAAATTAACATAATTAGATTTTTTTTTTTGAATCAAAGAGAAAATGTCAACCCGAATATAAGATAAATAACATATACTTAATAAATATAATATATAGAACAATAAAATATTTTATCTATATTACTAAAGGGGAAGTTATAGCTGATTATTGTAAGAATTGATAACTGATGCTGCTTCATTTGGGAGTTATTTGATCTAGGCTTAGAAAGTTTTGGACAATGATGTTTATTTTATTTTACAGCAGGCACTACTAGCAACTTTTAGAGGGTGATTTTGATCTTCTAGGAGCTTAGCAGCTTTGTATACTGACCATGAAGTAACAATGTCGATTTACAAGAAAGGGGGGTTTAAATTGTAAATGCACCTTTTAAAAATTCCTGTTAAAAGTTAAGAAAATAACTCAAGATTGATCTTGGTTATGAAAACAGAAAACGGAGAACGTTCTTGGTTTTTGTAGTAAAACAGAGAACGTTCCTTGATTAGTTGAAAACAGAAAATCAGTTTATGTTTTATCTTAGTTAATTAATTCAGTATGATAAATAAAGAGATAGGATAGAGAATACCACACAAAGATTTTATCCTGGTTCACCCAACGTGGGTTACGTCTAGTCCTCACACTGTGAGATTTTCCACTAAGTGTTTAAAACAAAGAGCTTTCTTGATCTTACAACACCTAGTTTAGATCAACCTTGATCTATTTCAACCTCTATTGCTTTCCACCCAGAAAGCAATACCAGCACCTATCTAACCTTGATAGGAAGTAATCTTAAAACAAACTATAAAGAAACTCTTATAGTTTGAGTTTTTACAATTTGATTGTTTTGACAGAATCTGAGATTTCTCAACTCTTGTTTGAGAATTGATTCTTTACAAAGGATATAATGATAATTGCGCAAACTAATAGATGAGTATGAACCAGCAGCTGTTTCACAGAAATCAGACAGTATGATTGCCTCTGTTTTGCAGAATTTCAAGTATGTATGTGATTGATTTATGGATTTCGAAGCACTTCAATTTCTTGCTTTGAATCGGGATATTGGCCTTCTATTTATAGGCTATAGAGGCACTGAATGAAGGTACAAGAGCTGTTGGAGAGACTCTGCTTTTTGACTGAAACATTATTTTCAGAATAAAAATAATCCTTCTTTGAAATAGCTTTTTGACTTTATTGGTTTAGCATTTAAAGCAGTTCTGTCCTTTTTAAAAAGTACTCTTGACGTTTCTTCATTGATCTTGGATGGTACATTCTCTGTCTTGACTGTAGCTAGAGAATGTTGGAGATGATTAACGTTCTTGGTTTATCAGTTTGAACTTTCTTGAGCTTCAATAATCATTCTGGAGTTCCCGTTTTAATCGTTCTGGATTTCCTTTGCAATTGTCTTGTCATATGTCAAGATTGATCGAACTTTCTTGACATTTGATTTTTGGAGTTTGCAAACTGTCATGACTTTTGTCTGTCTTTGAGTCCTTTGATCTTTGAGACCAAATAGCCTTTTTGAGTTTGGATGAATCCTACTTGTTCCTTGCCATGTACTAATTAGATATGAATAATTTCCAAGGCAGACTCTTTGTTAAAGAGATAGAAAAAGTTTGACCAATATGCTGTGATGGACAATTGTTGAAGCTGGAGATCATTCTCTGTTTTGATGCAGAATGATCTTGTTGCTGTCTTTACTGTTTTTCTTGATTTTGTTCTTAATTAAATCCACTCAAAAACACATGTTAAATTAACATAACATTTTAGAATCATAATTAACTTTCTTAATTAACCTTTGTTTATTTTCATCAAAACTTTAAATATAGAGTTTGTCTCAACAATCTCCCCCTTTTTGATGATGACAAACATGTTAATTTAGATTTTAATTCTGATTCTAATATAAAGTATGTACAAGAGCTTTAACAGCTCCCCCTCAATTTGTGCATTTATTAATTTAACAGAATTTAAAACAATGTATGTAATAAACTAGTTTTTCATTTAATAAATAACAAAGATACATTAGTATTGGCAGAATTACATAATCAAGCTTTGACAGATTAAATCTAACTTAATTCCCCCCTTTTGTCATTCAAAAAGACAAGAGTAAAACAACTAAGAAGCTAAGGAGGGAGAAGATCCTTCTAAAGAGGAGGATTTTCCAGGATGAGGAACTTGAGAAGGAGGAGGAACCGAATGAGGAGGCGGAGGTGGAATTCCCAGCTTGGGAGCAAGGTGATCTGCCATCCAAGTTCTGAGTAAAGCAGTCTCTTGATCGTGCTGAACTTGTCGTGCCATTATGATCTGAAGAGTAGCCATAATGTCAGAGTTGGAGGGTGCAATTAAGGTGGGAGTAGAGTGAAGGTGAGTGGATGGTTGAGAGGTGGTAGCAACAACGGTGTTGGAAGGAATAGGCGTTGTAGAGATGGATGGAATAGAAGCAAAGGAGGATGATACAGAGGGTAGGGGACCAACAGATGTGTTAGAGGGGCCAGCAGTAGCGGGAAAGTTCAAAAATTGACTAATGCCAAAGATGGATGAGCTAGTTTTCTGAGGGGAGATGAACAGTGGAGACATGGTAGAGAAAAGTGGATTAGACAGGAAGTTACCGAAGTCATGGGTAGGGGAGTGAAGTGTTTGAGAGTAAGAGGGAATGACTGAGGATGATATGTTGGATGTTTTAGCAAAGAGGGTGGAAGGAGTTGGGATATTTTCTGGAGAACGTTTTGGAGGTGGTGGAGAACGTCCTGGATTTGTTGAGGAAGGTTCTGGTGTTGGCGTTGGGATTTTCTTTGGTTTCCTCAGGTCAATAGGAGTGATGAGAATGAAATTAAGTGTTTTGGTAGTCGTCGTCCTATTGACGTTTTCCTCTTTAAAAGGTGGGAAAAGGATGGAGTAGGTGTTGGCAAAGAAGTTTTACGCAATGAGACAGATTTTGGTAGAAAAATTTGAAGATTTATCAAGATGTTTCAGATGAAGAGAGACTCCATAAATGATCTGAAATTTAGTCGAGCCATGCCATAAGCACATTATTCATTTCTGTATGATCTTTGTTGCATGTAACAAATCATTTGTTTCTGAAAGAATTACATAGTGGTAGGATTCAGTTCTCTTACCTTTATAAGCATCCGATGAATGAGCAAAAATACGATCAGTTGATCAATACATCACTCATACTGCCACAATGTGGAATCAAAGTATGGTTTGGGGGCCCAAAACATGTTATTGACCACCTTGGGAAGAGCATAAAGTAGGTGGAACAACATGGAAAAACGGTTCTTGTGGTTGAAAGGGTATCCAAAAATCTTCTGGAGATATGTTTCTAGAAGAAGGTGGAATTTCTGACACTTTCAAGGTATCTGCGGCTCAAAGAGGAATGGCCCAAATATAAAACGTTTTAGCGTTCGTATCTGACAGCAATTTGATGTTAAGATTATTCTTACGTGCAATTGGTATTGAGCAAAATTAGTCATTCTTTAGATTTCTTTTTCTATGAGTTTTAGTTGTATTTAGAGAGTTAGAGAGAGTTTTCTATCTAGGTGTTCGGATAGGAGGTGGATAACAATATCATCTTGATCGATTACTCCATTTTTGGTGTTGAAGATTGTTATTGTCGATCGTTCCAGAGAGAAAGATAAGAAATTTTGTGATAATGAAACCCGGAGCATGTCAAATGTTTGTTACGGCAGAAGGGATAATCAGGGTTTATTGGGTCTTGGTGCACGTGTGGAGTTAGAAGATGATGGAAGATTGTGGTAGGTGAGATGTACCAGTACGTCGTATCCGCGATACATACGTGTTATAGATTGATGGATCAGTGTCGGAATTGTCCTAGTTTTCTGAATGTGAGCGCATGCAGATAGTAAGAAATGTAATCGATCTACTCCAAATCAAGAATCTTGAGATGATAGATAAATAACGATGTTCTACGAGATTCATGATTTATGAATTATACATCCATAATTTTCCATTATTGTGCCACTCGCATCGGACAGGTCGTGATGAGGATAAGAATTCCTCCGTTTGTCCGAAATCCCGGAGATGCACTGTTCCGAGGACAAAGTCTTAGTTTTTTTTTAATATGAGAATCACATATTAACGTGTGGTATATGTAAAAAGAGTCCACCAGACGATAAGATTTACGCACTTAAAGTTCCGATCTTAGTACTTTCCTCTGAAGAAGGAAGCAGAATTAGAAGTAGTGATTGTAGAATGTGATACGATGTGATGGAGTAAGTCAGTGAATCTCGTTTCTATGTTGCATTCGTTCAATTAGGAGAGAAGAAATTGAATTAGAGTTATGTTTTGTATCGTTGAATATACCCTATTCTTGCAGACGGTAACTGAACTTGTCTTTGTAGCATTGTATTCTATCGATGATTTATTTGATAAGTCGAATGTAAGATGATTGTAGGATAGAGTAATATGTAATGTGAAAGTGTAACAAATACGTATATTAGTGTGAGAGAATTAGATCGACTTTTATAAATGAAGAGTATAACGAAGAGTGCAATCTAGTGAAGAATAGCAGGACAGGAAATGCATTTTCTGCTGATCTTGATAAAGAAATTTTCTGGCTGTCCGATGCAGGAAGAACAATCGGTATAATTCAGTGCTACATGATATGTAGTAGTCGATAGCTGTCTATCTGTTTTCTACCTTCTGAAAAACAAAAGTCCTCTCAAAATTATATAGCATTATTGTATAGTGCATTTAAAGTACACAAGCTTGCATTTGGGGGAATGAAGGTGTAATGGTGTCATCACTCTATGCTATACGAAGTAGACATAAAGGCACGTAGTGGTCTGAATGATCTACACACTACAGGCTCTTCATTCCTCCAAAAACTCAAAATAGTGCCTCCATTTATTATCATACAAATTAATCATTTGCCCTGATAGCCTTTTGAACAAACTATTGGATTACTAATTTGGAGGGCAAAAAGCGACACTGATTGTTTTCAGAACGGCGGAGAATGATGAGATCGCGAAACGAGCGGAAGGCCAGAGAAGATATCCTCATCATTTATTCTAACCTTTTTCTCTCCATCTCTCTCCATGCTTGGAATAGATTCAGTATTCTTACCCATCCACCATTATTACCTTCTACTTTACCTCCATTCCTCTTGCTTCAGTTGGCAGAAGGTCAAATGAAGAAATGAATCAGACAGTCGCAGATATTCCAGATAGTTTCATTGCATTTCCATTACTTTCAATATTTTTATCTGATTTGAATTAACACTTATCCTCAACAAGAGGTTTGTACAAAATGTCAGCAAAGTTTTGATTTTGTTATATGGGATCAACAAAGATAATTTCAACTATCTTTCTTATTACATGATCATGGACGAATGAAATGGTTTCTCCTCTTTCATACTCATGTTTTAAAGACTCCTACCGAATCTTTAATGGCATTTTTCCGGCACAAATTTCCAAGTCCCTCTTCCCAAGATACTGTATAGTCTACAACTCCCTAAATCTGTCTAACTTTTAATAACTGGAATAGCCACCTCAAGGAGTTAATCTAAGAAGTAAATTTTTACATCCACAACCAATCCCCTAACTAGCTGATTATACCACTCCAGGTGAACAAGCAGTTTGCTGCTGAAACTATTCGCTTCCGTTGTGGGATAGTGCTATAGTGTTCTGTTTTCTGCACGACCAACTGATAATGCTTCGCCTAAGAATTGACATGCTCCACTCTGCTTTTTATTTCAAATTTTATCTCCGGCAAACAGCATCACAGTTTGCATATAATATCAAAAGGTGAACCTTTTCTATACCAAAGACCAGAGATTAGTTGTTCCAAAAACAAGTATCTAAATTGTGTTTTATGCTGTTAAATGGGATTCTATTTGCGATCTGATTGAAGTAATTTTCAATAATCCTACTGCAACACAATATCTGTCTGCTAGCATTTAGATAACAACCAAGGAACCAATCATCCTCGATATGTCCTTCTCAGAAACGGACATTGCATTTCATCATTTTCTAAAGAAGTAGATTGATGCATGGGTGGGTTTGTCATAATTTTGGATGTCTGATTCATTTTATATTGTGTATCAACAGATCCTTGATTGTACCTTTTCTTGGACAAATAAAATGCCTTTGTTCATTTTTTATGATTGTAAGCAAGAAAGTATCTAATTCAACCATCATTTGTTCATTTTCAATTCACTTATTGTGCATCAAGTTTTGAGAAATTTATCAACACAGTCCTTTCATTTGGTTGCAAACCAAATGACTCCCGCCTCATCGCACATATACTTGAACAATGAGCTTAACCCTTCATTCCTCTTTTTTCTTAAATAAAAGTAGTATCGATTTTTCCTGTCTTTGAAAATCATTTTCAATTAGAAAGATGAGACTCAGCCGTTTGCATACCAAGCCCTTGTGCTTGCCTTCTAAGCCAATATATAGCTTTTTTTATAGTTTTAAGAAAAAAACATGAAATTATGTTTTGTATTGACTTTCAAATACCTTGGGGTTGTTTACAAACCACCTGTTCATTTAAAAATCCATTTAGAGAAAGGCACTTTTAAATCCATTTGAAAAGTTGATAAGTTTATGAGATTGCACATATGGCAAGAAGTTATTCGAATTAGCTTCCTGACCTTGCAACTGGAACAAAGTTTCATTATAGTCGGTTTATACCTTTCTTTGTTAATTGATTGTAGCCCTATAGAGTCTACTAATCTTTGTCCTTTTAAGTTTCTAACAACCTTACCTTCGTTTCATCAAGTTTGTTCTGAATTACCCATCGTAGCTGCAACAAGATCCTGTTTTCCCATCAAATGATGTTTGGTACTAGGTGCCAGAATCTTCATTTTTCTCAAACTGCTGTGAAAAGTCTTCCTTTCCATGGCATTTGTTGACCCAAGATATCAGTATAGCATCTTTGATGTTTTGGTTCATATCTGAGATATCATGTCTCCCATATGCTATCATTCATGTCATTCTTGAATATTTCTGGTCTGATTCCATCAGTCGTGTCTTCAATGATCTGTAGTTCTGAGGATGGACCTTTTCCGTTCTCAATGTTTTCCAGCTGTTTTGGTGAGAATGAAACGGAGTTTATCAATCTCTATTTTCTACAAAATGTTTGCTTCTGTGTTCAATTGAGTTTCAATTCTTCCTCATCTTTTTTACTATGTCATTAGAGGTCATCAAACTCATCAAACAATATATGCACTATTTCAAACGTTAGTTCTCAAATTGAACACTCTTTAGACCTTAGTATTCTGTTGAGTATCCAAGAAAGATTTTGTCTTTGCAGATTTGCATTCAAGATTTTCCAATAAGATCTTGGTTGTTTAAAATGTAACAATAACAGCCCAAGATATTTAGTTCATTCAGCGTATGTGAAAGTAAGAGATGTTTGGTTAATTTTCCTGTTTAATCCTTCCATTTCGTATGAGTTTGCTTGTTGATATTTTTCTGATAGATTCCACAACTGGTTTAAAAAGAGGGCCTATAGGCACAAGGGATTTGTTTATGGTGTGTGAGACCAAAAAGTAATTTCTCTTCATGACAGTTTTGATTCTTAAACATTTAAAATAGTTCTTGCCATAATGTTCTTGTAGTCTTTTGTCTATTCTTATCTTAATTCACCAAAACAAACGGTCCATTTTCCTTGTTGGGTTCTTTCAACATTGTAATGATTGTTAGACCCATTTTAAAGTGATACCGATTTCTCAAAAAAAGTTTTTGAATGAAAGTTATGCATTAAAATGCATGAATATCTTCTCTTTCGTCAATGATTCACTCCTTACAGAGATTGCATGCAATAGGATGTTCTTGTTTATTTGAGAACTTTTTTGTGTTAAAAAAATTTTTAAAAGATTTCTGAAAAGGCATCATGTTTTTATTAACAATTGTTTTAAGAGTTACAAGAACCCATGAAATCTTTGAATAATCTTCGTCAATCTATCAACAAGTTCAAGAACAAATACCATATTCATTCCTCCTAGACTTGATTTTTTAAGAGTGACCGAACTATAATAAAGTCTTATTGTGTAAGTAGTTTTCTAAGATTCTTTTTTTTACAAATCTTTAATCCCATAATGAATAACGCTTAAGACCTTATTGACTTGACTTATTACTCCCTTTGTCTACATGAGCAATCACATAGCTCTTTGGTGCTCTCTCAAATTTAAGTGATTTGTAAGCCTCTAACAAGATCACAGTTTGCGAGATTGTTGAAATATTAGTTTTCTATAAACATTTCTAATGTGCAAAATTTATTTTTCTGTCTAGTCCCCGTTTTTGAATGCACTATCATTTATCTTTTTCTTATCAGATTTAGATATAAAGCTGTTATGATTCATATATTGGACAGGATCCATCAATGCCATTATTATAAAAAACATTATCACAATTATTCTTTTAGGTTTTTGTTTATATTCCAGATAAACAAATTTTCTTAATGTTTTAGTTTCTTGGTTATTGATTTACCTTAAGGTCCAATTTCGTCCCCTTATTGCTTATTTCTCAGTTCCATTTAGGGGTTTTTAATCATCTTGTAAGGAGCCATAATTTTAAGTACATTTATGTATTTTATTGTTTTGGATTGTTGGTCGGAGGCTTTTAGCCAAAGTTAATAATAATTTTCACATTACCTTATTTTGTATCTTAGAAAGAAACTGACCCCCATATCGCAAAGTCCTATATTTTCACTAGCTGACTTGATAAATGCTCATATGTAAATTATGGAATTACCTCGTCCGTGTATTTAAAATCCTAAATAAATCACCTCATATAATTGAAATTAAACATCTATTTACTTTGGACCAGGCAGTTTGTCTTTGTAGCCATAATGGTTTCCTATTACCACGTTTTAAGTATTAGACAAATTGTAATCATCATTTTCCTAAAGTGACCGAACCACCATTCCTTCTTGAAGGTTGAAAGTTATGAAACAGTTTTTATCTCCTGTCAGTTACGGTGATGTTGGCCTTGAATGGTTATGAAAATCAACCATCTTTGATACCAAGAATACTATAGTAGACTTTCTCTTTTTATTGGAAAACCAACTTGCATGTATATTAATTCACCTGTAGATATTTGTTGTATACATAATCTTGTTATTGGGTTCACTTGAGAGTATAGTTTTTCTTTATCAAGTTGGTTAT
>PGTU02010517.1:0-11981 GCA_002896215.2 Cicer echinospermum | reverse complement strand
AATGCGTCATGTAATTCATCATAAGAAGGAATGGATTTAGAACTTACCTCACTATCAGAATTTGAATCTGTGTTGGCCATTAGACAAAGATTAGTTTCTTCATCTTTTGAAGATGCAGATGACTCTTCATCATTATCGTTCCAGGCAATGTAGGCTTTTTTGGTCTTAGGAGGTGGTTGATTGCCTTTAGCTTTTGAAGTCTTATTTCTGTTTTGCAATTGGAAACACTCAGATTTTATATGTCCTGTCTTCCCACACTCAAAACAGGTTATCTTGCTGTCATGTGTCTTTGAACTTGAGGGTTTTCTTGACTTGCTATCTTTCTTTTTCAGAAACTTTTTGAATTTTCTGACAAGTAATCCAAGTTCTGAATCTTCATCGGTCTCTTGTTCAGACTTTGTTTGATGTGCTTGGACTTTAAGAGACAATCCTTTTCTTTTTCTGTCAATCTGTTCAGCTTCACTCAGTCTATGCAGTTCCATCTCATGCTCTCTTAATTTTCCAAATAGTGTGGCAATTGACATGCTACCAAGGTCTTTTGATTTTGCTATGGCAGTGATTTTTGGCTGCCACTCTCTGGTCAAGCACCTCATAACCTTGCTGATTTACTGCTCATTGTCAATCACCTTACCAAGAGAATTTAGATTATTGACTATGTGAGTAAATCTTGTCTGCATATCATTAACAGATTCATTGTTCTTCATGTTGAACAACTCATACTCATGCATTAGTGTGTTGATTCGGGCCCTTTTTACATTTGTTGTTCCTTCATGCGTTTGTTGCAATGTGTCCCACATCTCCTTTGCAGTTTTGCAGTTAGACACCCTAAAGAATTCGTCAGCACTTAAAGCAGAGGTAATAATATTTTTAGCCTTAGCATTGTATCCAACCTTTTTCTTGTCATCCTCAGACCAATCTGATCTGGGTTTTGGGATTGATGAATCACATGTGCCAACTATGGTTGGTACAAAAGGGCCATTTATTACAGCTTCTATAATATCAAGACTACATGCTTCAAGAAAAATTAACATCCTCTCTTTCCAATACATGTAGGCAGCACCATTAAATGAATGGGGTCTTGCCAAGGATGCACCTTCTCCCAGAAATTCTACAGAGGTCATTTTCTTTTATGATAGTTAGTCTAAAAAAGATCAGGCTCTTAATGCCAATTGTAGGAAATTATGGCCTCTATTTGTTAAAAATATAAGAATTATTATCAACAAGATTATCTAATTCATTCCTAAGTGATGAATTAAAATCAAATACAACTTGTTTAAGTTCAATTCCTATTTTAACAGTAAAAGATTCATACAGATTATTCACAGCGGAAGATTATAGTCACATGCAAGATTAATATGAAAAGTAAAGAGAGATAGGAAATAGTGCACCAGGATTTTTATACTGGTTCGGCTATCACTTTGATAGCCTACATCCAGTCCTGAAATCCAACACAGATTTCAGCCTTTCACTAGAATGATTTGAGGAATGTTTTTACAGACTTTCCAGCGTTACAGCCTATCCATCCAACTCACAACCACTTATATCACTATACCAACCTATCCCTAAGAGTTAATCGTCAAACTCTAGCGAGATCAAGCTAAGGCTTCTTTTAGATGAACACACGCATCCCAAAAGATAACCACCAGTGTACTTACTGGATTTCTAAAACTTCAATTACAGAAATTTGTCATTCACAAAGAATTAAAGAATATCAAGAAACTTTGACTCAATCACAAAGTAGGATCTCACACAAAAGTATTTAGCCAATGAGTATTTGTGTGTTGTAACAACTTTTCTCTCAAAGTATTTTTCAGTCTTTTTGTTTATGAAAAAGTGTAACAGTTGTTATTCAAAAGTTGTTTTAAAAAGTGATTGAATCAGCTTATATATATTCAGAAAAACATCAGGTCAATCGATTGCTCAATCGATTGTATCAAAGTTTAAAACTAGCTTAATCGATTGCCCAATCGATTTTCATGTGTCTTGTTTTTCTTGAATCTTGAAAATATAAGCATGAATCGATTTGCCAATCGATTCTTTTAATACATAAATCAGAAACTAAAACTAAGAATATATCAGAATCGATTGAGTAATCGATTATAGGTGTTTTGTTCAAACAACGAGATCAAAACAATCGATTGCTCAGTCGACGTATATTCATAGTCCTAATCGATTTGGCAATGAGCTGAATTCTTCATGTAACTCAAATATTTAGCTTCAATCGATTCGTCAACCAGTTGTGCTAGTCACAGTGACTCAGATATTTACTTCAATCGATTTGCCAATCGATTGTGCTTGTTACAGAACCTCAGCCATTTTGTCAAAATCAATTTGCCAATCGATTATGATAAATTATTAACTTCAATCGATTACCTAATCGAATTCCACAAAACTTGTTGTTTAAGAAATCTAATTCAATTGATGTCCCAATCGATTTGATGGATCACAGAACTTATTCCTGATGAAAAACTTTGTCACAATCGATTTGCCAATCGATTGATTCAGTAATTGGTTGGTTCTGTGAATCACACAATCGATTACTCAATTGATGTCCCAATCGATTGTCCAATAGATTGGATTAAGCCCAGAACTCAGGTTTCACTAAAAACCTTTAAGTAATCGATTTCCCAATCGATTTACATAGTAAAAACTCTTGTTCTGAGTCAGACAATCGATTGCCCAATTGATTCATCAATTGACTTATTAGTTGATTGATTTACTTTCTTTGGCAAATACTTAGGTATGAAATCATAGTGATTAGTCTACTAAAACAACTACTATGACAACTAATCACACTATACATATTTGCATCTTTCTCAAGCACATCCTCCAATTTTGGTTGATTCCTTGAGTTCCAAGCTTTTGTTCCAAGTGTATAGTGTCTGCTTGTTTGCCTGAAATGTTTCTCAATTCAAATCATTAGATCAATCAAATACTTCATATGTATTGTATGTTTGGGAATTAAATCAAAAACATGATCAGGGAAGCTCATGACTTACACATTATATATCAAAAGAAGAATGGAGTGCATTTGTATCAAAACGTTCGAACCCCGCGTTTGTGGTAAGTGATTAATTTATTAGCATTTGTGTTTGATTATTCATATTTATAGCGTATTTTAAATTTTTACACGAAGGTTATTTTTTTTATATAGAATATAAGTAAGGCAACTCGCGAGAGGGCAAAAAATTCGACGAACCCATACAAAAAATCACGTATGGGATATGCACGTCTAGAGCAAAAACTTGTAAGTAATTAAACATCACTTTTATATAATGAGGGAATATGTATTATAAACTATAGTTTCTAACTAATATTTTGTTTATGATCTTAACAAATAGCAACAAGACACCCAACCCGATCAACCATTGGGTCGTCATAACTTGTGGAAGGAAGCTCGTGTAAATAAGTATGGAGTGGTTGATAACGAAAATGTTCAAAAAGTAATAGAACTTTGTGTAAGTATATTATCACTTTAATATTTTTAATATTGTATTTTATCACTTTAATATTATCACTTTAATATTTTTTAATATTGTATTTTAATGTATTTTAGGAGAATATCGAACAAAGTTCGGAAAATAAAGAGGGCAACAAAGCTAGTTGCAGGGACATTCTGGGTAAAGTGTTTAATGTTCCTGAATATTCCGGTCGCGTGAGGGGGAAAGGATTTGGCGTAACTCCTAAAAGCTATTTTTCACATAAGAAGCGCCAAAATCCATCCAATGAGGAAGTATTAGAGAAACTCAAACTCCTATCAGAGCAAGTGTCACTTTTGGTGAAGACGAATAAAGACAAGCAACTCCCGAATCATCTCCAAATGGAGAGTGAAAACGCAAGTTGCAACATTGGTCTCAAAACTCTTCTCGAGGTAATTAATTACTTACTTATGTAATTACTTATGTATTAACCATACTTATGTATTAACCATTGATTTAGGGTGTCACTCCATGCGTTTTGTACTTATCCTCCCCTACTCATCGGAAGGTCGGACAGGGAACATTGTACAATACTTCGGGAGAAGTATTGCACAACACACCGATCCCCGCGGGTCATGTCAAAGTATCACCTGTCATTGCTTTGGAACCAAATGCACCGTTGCCTATACCGGACAACGATGCATATATGAGGTTTTTGGGCGAAGCAGTTGGTAGTTACGTGGCATGGCCCACACATCTTGTTGCCCTTGATAAGGTATGATTAATTAATTGAAATGTATGTTTAATTGATATGTATATTTAATTACTGATTTTTTTCCGCTGCTAACTTTAATTTCACATTTATATTTAGATTCTGAAAAAGTCTAAAGGGAATGATAAAAAGATTCCCAGAAACGAGTCAATTACATCGCCCGAAAAGGTTTGTCGCATTTATTCCCTAAGGTTTGCCATTTTTTCAAATTCAATAAACTAACATTTAACCTCATTTTTTCAGATTCAATCAAATAAACAACCCACACAGCAAAATAAAGTCGGCAAACCTCAACAATTGGAGGGTAATAAAGCTGGCAAACTACAAAAGCTGGAGGGTAATAAAGCTGCCAAAGTTGCAGCTAAAAAACTGGATCGGGGAAAATCAGTCGCTGCTGCTCCTAAAATAAGTCAGCCATGCCTTGCTAAATACGAGGTGTGTCTTTATATCCAAGTAAAAAGGAATATGGGCAGCAACGAAGATTCACGCATCATAACCATGAATAAAGCTATATTCGGAGATGAGTATGAAGAATTTCTTGAAAAGGAGCACATATACGAACTTCTCAACCATAAGGAGCTGAGTGCTACTGTCATCAGCTTGTACATAAGGTAAAAAACTACTTTTAATTGCATTTATTGGTAATTAATTAAATTTATTGATAATTAATCTAAGTTGAAATTTTCATTGAAGGTTTTTGTATGAGAAGTTGGTGTGCTTGCGCAGATTGTCAAATAGATATTCATTATTTTCTCTACATAAGCTTTCGATGTGTAAACTCGATCCAGTGAATGTAAAAAAATACATTGGACACATAAGTAATATCATTTATTTCTACATACATATATTATATATATAAATAAGTGTTTGTTAATGCATAATAATAATTTATTTTATCGATAGTCGCTTACAAGTTTTTCGAGCTCAAAGAGGTGCTACAGTGTGAAGCCAAAGTCTAATACATCACATGATTCCAATAAAGGGTTGAAATATATTGCTTTAAATTTCTTTAAATTTTCATTTGAAATATATTTTATTGACTTATATGTTTTATTTTATAGTGCCCTTGTCAAACTAACAACATCGACTGTGGGTACTATGTATTGCGGTTCATGAAGAATTGTTGATAGGAATCAAACTATTATCCCAGAAACGGTACGATATTTTCATTATTTGATTTTCATATATAAATTATGTATATATATTTGATTCTAACTTATTTATGTTCAATTTTTATATTGCACAGTACTTTGACAATTCAATCCAACATACTCTGAGAAAGATCTAGTTGAATTAAAGGAAGACTGGTGTCAGTATGTGCTTGAAATGAAAATTATTTGATTTTTGGGAAATAGCATGCTGCAAGGGAACTGAATATATTGTAGCTAGTTCTGTTCTGTGTAGGATAAGTTAGTTATATGTATATAAATAGGGCACAGTATCTGAATATGTGTTGTTGTACAATATCTAATATGTATATGTAGTTAAGTTATATATGTATCTGCATATGTATATGATAGTGTTGTTGTACAAATATCTAATATGTATATGTAGTTAAGTTATATATAGTTCTATTTTTGGATATGCATTATATTGCACTGAGTATATGCATTATATTGTATTCTGTTGTTGTGTGAACTGATTTTGGATGAAAATAATTTTGGAAAAAAAAATTAAGAGACAGCCCTTTCTAAAAATGCCATAAAAAACCAAAAAACGCTTTTCACAAATTTAATTTATAATGTTTTTAAATAAAAAAAAATTGCACCTTTTACAGCGTTTTTTGAAAAAGCGCTGTAAATGGTTACCTTTTACAACGCTTTTTCAATAAGCTCTGTAAAATGTGCACTATAATGCATATATTGGGTGCATATTTTACAACGCTTTTTCAAATAAGCGTTGTAAAATGTGGCAATATAATGCATATATTGGGTGCACATTTTACAACGCTTTTTAGATAAGCTCTGTAAAAGGTGCACCCATTATATGCATTATATTGCCACCTTTTACAACGCTCTTTTCAATAAGCGTTGTAAAAGGTGGCATAATAATGCATATATTGGGTGCACCGTTTACATGCTTTTTAAATAAAGCGCTGTAAAATGTGCATAACAAGTGCGCACAATATATCTACATGTTTTATAGCGCTTTTTGATTTTAAAAAGCATTGTTGTATCTTTTTACAACACTCGATTCTACAGCGCTTTTTTTGTTGTTGAAAAAACGTTGTAAATTGCTTAAAATAAGCCCTCTAAAATCCTATTTTTCGCGTAGTGAGGGACACCTGATTCTCGATTCATCTCGACTTTTCGGGTGATTTTCGTACACCCCGGAAAAAATGGGCAGAAATTTGTAAATTTCCAACAAGACGATGACTAGTGTTTGAAATCTGACCGCAACCCGATATACATTTATAAATTTAGCGAAAAATGCGATAAGAGTCTTCTGGTCCTCGTTTCATCTGGACTTTTCGTGCGATTTCCGTAATTTTTTGGACCAGACGAAGGGCTAGTGTTTGAAATTTATAGCAGAACCTGAAACACAATTTATATTTGGAGAAGAATGCTTTAAGGGTCCCCGATCCTCGATTTCATCTGGACTTTTTAGGCGATTTTTCGTACCACCGACAAATATGGACCTGAAATCGTATTTTTGGACCAGACGATGGCTAGTGTTTTAAAAATCTGACCCAAACCCCGAAACACAGTATAAAATTTAGGAGAAGAATGCTACAAGAATCTTCTTCTCCACGATTTCATCTGGACTTTTCGGGAAATTTTCGTACCCTCAACAAAAATGGACCAAAATCTGTATTTTCGAACCAGAAATAGCTACTTGTTTGAAATATGTTTGCGGAATCGAAACAAAGTATAAATTTTGGAGAAGAATGCTATAAGGGGTTCCTGGTCCTCGATTTCATCTAGACTTTCCCGGGCGATATTCATACCCGACAAAAATGGACCGAAATCAGTATATTCTGGACAGACGAGGCTAGTGTTTGTAATTTGACGCGGAACCTGAACAAAGTTATAAATTTTTGAGAAGAATGCTATAAAGGTTTCCAGTCCTCGATTTCATCTGGACTTTTTCGGGCGATTTTCATACCACTAGAACCAAAATGGATTGAAATCCGTACTTTCGGACCAAACATGGCTAGTGTTTGAAAATTGACATGGAACCGAAATACAGTAATAAATTTTTTGAAGAAGAATTTATAACGGTCTCTCGTCGTGCGATTTTATCTGGGACATTTCGCGCGATTTTCGTACCCCTCGAAAAAATGGAGCCCAAATCTATATTTCGGACCTAACGATGGCTAGTGTTTGAATCTGACTCGAAATCAAAACACTGTTATGTATTTAGGAGATGAATTCTATAAGGTCTCCCGATCCCTCGATTTCATCTGGAATTTTGGGTGATTTTCGTACCACCTGACTAAAATGGACCGAAATTCGTATTTTTGAACAAAACAATGGCTAGTGTTTGAACTCCCGACATGGAACTCGGAACACAATTATAAATTTAGGAGAAGAATGCTATAAGGTCTCTCGGTCCTGGATTCATTTAGACTTTTCAGGTGAGTTTCTTACCACTCGACAAAAAAGGACTGAATCTATATTTACGGAGCAGACGATGGCAAGTGTTTGAAAGTTGGCGGTGAACCATAAAACAAGTAATAAAATTTTGGAGAAGAATGGCATCAGGGTCTCCCGTCCTCGATTTCATCTGGACTTTTCCGTTGACTTTCGTACCACCAGACAAAAATACCGAATCCGTATTTTCAAACAAGAATGACTGCTAGTTTTTGAAA
This sequence comes from Cicer echinospermum, assembly GCA_002896215.2. NCBI lineage: Eukaryota > Viridiplantae > Streptophyta > Magnoliopsida > Fabales > Fabaceae > Cicer > Cicer echinospermum. The sequence goes on along the minus strand of PGTU02010517.1, from coordinate 3,979 downwards.
TCTGACGCGGAACCCGAAACTCAGTTATAAATTTAGGAGATAAATGATATACGGGTCCTCCCGGGCCTTGATTTCATCTGGGATTTTTAGGCGATTTTCGTACCACCAGACAAAAAATAATCTGAAATCCGTATTTTCGAACAAGACAATTGCTAGTGTTTGAAATATGAGTGCGAATCCCGAAACTCGGTTATAAATTTAGGAGAAGAATGATATAAGGGTATCCTGGTCCTCGATATCATTGGGTCTTTTCGGTCGATTTTTGTACCCCTCGACAAAAATGGACCGAAATTCGTATTTTTAGACCAGACGATGACTAGTATCTGAAATCTGGCGCGAAACCGAAACACAATTATAAATTTTGGAGAAGAATGCTACAAGGGTTGGCCGGTCATCGATTTAATTTGGACTTTTTCGGGAGATTTCATACGATCAAACTAAAATGGACCGAAATCCGTATTTTCGAAAAAAGACTATGTCTATTTTTTGAAATATGACGCAGAAACCTGATATACAATTATAAATTTAGAAGAAGAATGCTATAAGCGTCTCTCGGTCCTCGATTTCATTTGGACTTTTTAGGCGATTTCGTACCACCCGACTAAAATATACCAAAATCCGTATTTTCGAACAAGATAAAGGCTTGTGTTTGTATTCTGACGCGTAAACCGATAGACAGTTAGAAATTTAGATGAAGAATGTTATAAGGGTCTCTCGTCATCGATTTCATCTGGACTTTTCGGGCAATTTTCGTACCCTCGACAAAAAGGACCAAAATTTGTATTTTCAGAACAAATGATGGCTAGTTTTTGAAATCGGACCCGAAATGAGAAACATTGTTATATATTTATGGAGAAGAATGCTATAAAGGTCACCCGATCCTCGATTTCATCTGACTTTACGGGTGATTTTTGTACACCCTGAAAAAATGACGAAATCCGTAATTTCCACAAGACGATTGGCTAGTGTTTGAAATCTTTGGCGGAACCCGATATACATTTGGAGAAGAATGTTATATGAGTCTTCTTGTCCTCGATTTCTTCTGGACTTTTCGGGCGATTTTCGTACCACCGTAACAAAAATGGGACGAAATCTATAATTTTCGAACCAGACGAGGCTAGTGTTTTGAAATTTGACGTTGAACCCGAACACAGTATAAATTTAAGAGTAAGAATGCGATCAAATGTCTTCGTCGTCGTCGATTTAATCTGGACGTTTCGGGAAATTTTCGTAACCCCTCAACAAAAATGGACCAAAATCTATATTTTCGAACCAGAAGATAGCTAGTGTTTTGAAATCTGTTGCTGAATCCGAAACAAGTTATAAATATTGGAGAAGAATGCTATAAGGGTTTCCTGTCCTCGATTTCATCTAGACTTTCCGGGTGATATTCATACCACCGACAAAAATGGATCGAAATCAGTATTTCTGGAACAAAACGAGGCTAGTGTTGTAATTTGACGCGGAACCTGAAACAAAGTTATAAAATTTTTGAGAAGAATGCTATAAAGGTCTCCCAGTCCTCGATTTCATCTAGACTTTTCGGGCGATTTTCATACACTAGACCAAAATGGATTGAAATCCGTATTTCGGACTAGACGACGGCTAGTGTTTGAAAATTGACATGGAACCCGAAATACAGTAATAAATTTAGAAGAAGAATGTTATAACGGTCTCTCGGTCGTCGATTTCATCTGGACTTCTCGGGCGATTTTCGTACCTCCTCGAAAAATGGACCAAAATCTTATATTTTCGGACAAAGATGGCTAGTGTTTGAAATCTGACTCAGAATCCAAAACACCTGTTATGTATTTAGAGAGACGAATTCTATAAGGGTCTCCGGTCCATCGATTTCATCTGGAATTTTTGGGGTGATTTTCGTACCACAGACTAAAATGACGTCGAAATTCGTAATGTTTTTGACCAAAACAATGGCTAGTGTATGAACTCCGACATGGAACCGGAACACAATTATAAATTTAGGAGAAGAAAATGCTATAGGGTCTCTCGGCTATTTCATCTAGACTTTTCTGGCGATTTTCTTAACCACTCGAAAAAAAGACCGAAATCTATATTACGGACCAGATGATAGCGTTTCAGCAAGTGTATTGGAATCGATTGCAAGTAATAATAAAACGGTAGTACCGAGTGTCGAACTCAGATTGCGTTTTACTATTGAATTTATTTAGTTAGCTAAATTGAACAAAAGGTTCCAAGTTGATTGAATAATATTTAAAATTGACAGCAGCAGTAAAATTGATCCTTTATAAACTGAGAAAAATGTCAGGGATGAGTTTATTTGAATCCAACCTTGGTGTCGTAATTTGATCTATGTTACTGAATTCCTTTTTGAATTATTACCGAATTCTCTTTATTATTCTTGCCTATCTGTCTTAGTGACAGAACTTTAATTCAAGTAACCTAATTCTTAGTGGATTTAAGATTAGAATTAAGCATTACGTATAGAAATTCTCTTGTAAATTATTGCTTTGCAACTAATTTAATTGGTTTCTTGACCTGCATCTATCCTAGACTACAAATTCATGAATTTCTAATCTCAAGCATTTGTAAAGTCCACTTCGTTTCACAATACAAATCGTAGAACATTTTAATGTTGATCAATGCAAATAAAAAGCATTAAGCACAGAAGATGAGAAAAACAATTCAATAAACTCATTCATATAACTAGAAATCAAATCAGAAAAATAGGGTTTCATCTGGTTACACTCATCCTACAAAATAGGGTTTTAGGTACTCATGACAGAGATACAAAAGATAAGGATTAAAGAAGAATTACAAGAATGATTCATGGAAGATTCTTGATAAAACTGCTTCAATGGCATTAGAAACGGCCGTCTTTGAGTTTCTATGCTAAGGGCACAAGTCTCCAAGTTCCAAGAGTCAAAAAAGATGCTAAAACAGTAAATCTCATTTTATGGTTGCTGGTGCGGGTCGCGTGCCCCAGGCGCGCTTGGAGGCGCTTCAGCGTGTTTGGACAGTAGCAGATGCTGGAAAAAGCGCTTGGCTTGCGCTTGGGCGCGCTCGGGGCGCTCAACATCTGTGTCCGGCGTTATATTGCATTTGTCTCCTCTTTCGAGTCTGAATTTGGTTTCGGTGTCTTCATGAAAGTTGTAGCTATGGATCGTAGCTTTCATTTGCACTTGGTTTGACCCCAATTGAATATCTACAACTCCAGATATGGCTGACATACTTATACATATGTCATGTTTGATTTCTCACCAAAATTCAGCAACTGCACTAAAACAAAACGCAATGTAAATTACGACAAATTCCTACTTATCAACGAAATTAAAAACACAAAACATTTTATCAACTCAAAGAACAAAAATAAACAAAATATATCAAATAAATCCTTAATTTAACTAATGATTTGAGGATAAATAGACTAAAATAGTGGGAGAAATATGCATATGATGAAGAGTCATCACAACCCAAACTTAATCTATTGTTTTGTCCCCAGCAACAATTAATTTCATATTTGGTCCTGTTAAATGCACACTTAAAATTCAATTTCTCAATTACATGAAACTCAAATTTCAAATTCTTGCTACTGCCAAAATATTCATCATGCTATGGTTGTTTTCAAAAAATAAAGACAACAAGATTTGTACACTCTTGGCATTCATTCATCAAAAACAACTCTCTCTTCACACATCTCACCAAAATTTCTCTCTCAGTGTTTAGAAGGGTTATAAATTTATCACTCAAATCCTAGAACATGCATCAAGCTACCATAGGCTTGAAAAAATTCTAGTTAACAATCACAATGCAGTAAAACACCTACAATTTTATTGAGGACTTCTGGTTGTAATGAGGTAGGTAAGGTAGGACATTTTAAGGATAGTTTAGCTTTACCACTTGGAGTTAGGCATACATTCCACCTTATTCTACAATTTTTTTTTTCTTCTCTTTCATTATGGAGATTCTCAGACAATGACAGAAAGAATCAAGAAGATAT
>PGTU02010513.1:0-31602 GCA_002896215.2 Cicer echinospermum | reverse complement strand
TGCAGCGGTCTGTGGCAGCGACAGAAAGCAGCCATCGTTGGTTTATAGCCTCCGCCATTTGGGTCATTTCCTAGCGTTGGCTCTCGGAGCGTCATTCCTTCTGGGCGGCATGTTTTCCTATAAGAACCATCATCAAGTAGAGTTTAATAACACTACATCAATTATTCTAAACTAACGTCCGACTAACAACACCCAATTATAATGGACTTGACAACTCAAGTCCACCTAAACGACACATGATCAGAGAACAACTCCTAACTTATAGGTCGACCTACAATCTATAACCAAGGTTCCACAGCTCCCAAGGAAAAACTAAAACCTATGCTCTGATACCACAATGTAACACCCGTTTTTCAAAGCGAGGTATATTTTTTTTTTTTTTTTTTTAAAAAGTAATTAAAAAACGAACAAAGAAATAAAACAGGAAATGCTTTTGGATAAGTCAATTGAGTCATTATAATTTACAAGCAGCGGAAAAGTTCTCAATTACAAATCCAAAACATTTCTACATAAACATCAAATGGTACATGGGACCCATTCAAAGATGATATAGAACTGATAATATTTGTATAAGTACAGTTTTCCAGAACTAAAATACTCCAAACCAAAAAGAAGGACCCCTAGTCCCTATACATCATCCTAATCTGATCATCCTACCAAAAAACTATACACCCCGAGTAATCTCCACGCGCCCCGTGAGATCCTCCTAACACAACCGCAGTCAAGCATTCCCATCTCCATCCCTGTTCGTAGGGTACGAACCAGTAGGGCCGTCCTGACTCTCATCTGAGGGCAAAGCCCAGATTTCCACAATAGTGTAAAGGGTCACCAAACCAGAAAATAACAGTTAACACATAGCAGTTAAGTTTTTGAATGCTCAAAACAACTTTTTAACTAAGCATGCATCTTAACAGGATTTTCAATGTGCGAAAGGTTCATACATTACATTGCCAATGAAAATGAAGGTAAAATGCAGTTCTCGATCTCCTAATTAACACATGATAAAACAAAACATGGATAGGTTCATGAGCAATTAATCATACAACTAAAAATGAGGATTTTCACTGAGCCAATCGATTGGGCAATCGATTGGGGTGAAGATTTTTTAATGGAAACAGAAGCCTGGGCTGAATTCAATCGATTGGTAAATCGATTGATTGGTTCCTGAGCCCCTGGTCTCGAGCCAATCGATTTCCTAATCGATTTGGTGAGGGATTCTTAAATGAAACGGGATCCTGGGCTGAATTCAATCGATTGGTAAATCGATTGATTGGTTCCTGAGCCCCTGACTTAAGGCCTAATCGATTGGGCAATCGATTTCGAAAGGGATTTTAAAAGGCTGATTTACAAAATCGATTGGCTAATCGATTTTGTTCATTTGGCCAAGCCCCTGTCTTTCATCCAATCGATTGGGAAATCGATTTCCCTGATCAGTTTTCCAAAAATTCATGAATTAACCTAAGTCATTCCTAATCAAGTCCACAACCTAACACTTAGCAATTCCTACGCGATTACTACGACACACGAAGGTTCGATAACCATCATACTCACACACAATAAACAACACATAACACTTAACACCTTCATCTCAGTTATCACGATAAATCAAAATTCGAATCACTCAATCATAAACTCAAATCAAACATGACTCGCGTGCCAGGCACCCTAATGCAATGCGTATATGCCAAAATGCATGGACTCGGAATTCCAAACCAAAACCCTCCTCGAAGGGCCGTAAATCATAATTGTACCGCCTATCGCAGGCCAAAGTAACAATTACCGAGGTGCCACCTATCACGGGTCAGCACGATTTACTAAAATGCGTAAATCATAAACGTACCACCTATCACGGGTCAGTACAGTTTACCGAGGTGTCACCTATCACGGGTCAACACGATTTACTAAAAGAAAAAGCGGGAATCGTAAATGTACCACCTATCACGGGTCAGTACAGTTACCATGGTGTCACCTATCACGGGTCAACACGATTTACTAAAATATAAATCGCAAACGTACAACCTATCACGGGTCCGTACAGTTTACCAAGGTGCCACCTATCACGGGTCGACACAATTTACCAAATGAGATGCATGAGCATACACAGACTCCATTCACAACAACCGTTAAGCAAATGCAGATATTAAAAGATTCCCCATTTTTAATACCCATTTAACTTAAACGACTTTCAAACAACATTAATTAAATAAGTCATTAAGAGATTCCCCGTTCTTAATACCGATTTAACTTAATGATTTTCAAAACAAAACGTTAAGCAAACAGTCATATTAAGAGATTCCCCATTCTTAATATACTTTTGACTTAAGCGGTTTTCTCGCAAAACATTCAGTAAACGAGTCATTAAGAGATTCCCCATTCTTAATACTCATTTACCGAAACGATTTTCAAAAACGATAGTTAAGTAACCGAGACATTAAGAGATTCCCCATTCTCAACGCCCAGTTAAACTAAGCATTTTCCTCAAATACACATTAAGTAAACTGAGGTATTAAAAGATTCCCCATTTTTAATACTCGTTTAACTCTAATGGTTTTCAAATTCCACAGAAACAAATTCAAACATACTTTCACATTCAAACCATAATTCACAACAACCACACCAATTAACAAACATCAAGTTTCATTTACCCATAATCATACACAATGACATTCAAATTCATTTACCACGAAACATTCATCACTATAAACAAAACCTAACTCTTAGGGTTTTACCCGTAACGCACTAGTTTGGTTTTTCCCCAAATCGACACATTTAACCCTAACCAATTCCTTCCCACACAACCACAGATAAGTCCCTAATGCAAACTAAAAGTTTGGAAGGAGCCCTTACCTCAAAGTTAGCTTTATCGAGAGTTTCCGGTTCCGCGAGAAATTCCGGTAAAATCTCCGCTTGCAACGCCGCTTCCAAAGTAGTGCACTAGCACCGTAGCACGGAGGTGAGCAACTTTCCCTTCTATCTCTTCGAGAAAAGAGGTTTGGATCTAGGAGAAACGGAGGAGTTTGTGTTTGGATCTCAAAAAACCGTATTTCTTCGTTTTCGGATCAAAGAGGAAGAGTGGAGTTACGAAAACCTTGATCTAACTCACACCTAACCTTGGGTCACTAGCTTTGAAGAAAAGGAAGCAACGAAAACGAAAAATGGAGAAAGGATGGATTTTTGGTTAAAGCTCACGTGAGTGCAGAGGAAGAAGATGGAAAATTCTATTTTCCCTCCTTTCTATTTCTTTCCTTTGCTTTTCCTTTCTTCCTTTTTCCTTCCTTCCTTTATATACTATTTTCTTTTCCTTTTCCTTCCTTCTAGTTTTCCTTTCTTTTTCCCTCCAAGCAAACATATACATATAAAATAAATATAACTTAACAAATATCTCAAAATCTAGATATTTATTAAATTACCTTTTCACCCGAAACGCCTTAAATTAACCGTAAAGTAATTACCGCAGTTAAATTTCAATTTATTTATCGACGAGAAATTCTAATTGGCATCGAAATATCTTTTTGATTATAAAACTCCAAAATATTATTAACTTTGGCTTAAAAGCCTCCGAGCCAAAAATCCAAAATACATAAAAGGTACTTTAAAAATTATGGTCTTACAAAACTCATTTTATAACTTTATTTATTTATTTATTTTAATTAAAAACCAATAATTATCAAAAGTATTTTTTTATAATATTTTATTTTAAACACAATCTTATTAATAAAATATTACTAATATTTCAAAACTCATTTTTATAAAATAAAATAATTAATTTTTTAAAATACATTAATAACCAAAACTCTCATATTCATATTAATCACTATAACTATACTTATTTTTCCAAATACTTATATTAAATTACTACCATCGTTAAGCTAATATTTGAAATTATAAAATAAATAAATATAACATCAACACTTCATATTAATTACTAATTCAAAATAAATAAATATACAATCACAATGCCATAACAAGTATATAAAAATCAAGAAAATCAAATACAATATTACTATTATCTCAAGATAATTATTTATAAAGTAAATATCTAAATATAGAAAATAATTATAAATAATTGGAATATAATTACATGTATACTTAACATCAATCAAATGCATCGTAAAATATCACATTAATTGTGTACGCGCATATACGCGTAAAATTGCCAAAAATCTTATTCTTTAAAATATTACACTAAAATATTATTTTGAAAATATATAAAATATAATATTTGTTATTTAGATTACTCATTTAGTCCAATATGTATAAAAGTAGCACATCATCTAAAGCATCCATATAACGGAAATTTATTCCCAAATTTATCAACATATATTATAAAATAATTTTAACATCAAATTAATTATTTAAAATCCTATTTAATTAATAAAATAGTTTTTTTTTTATAAAATTTGAGGTGTTACAATTATCCCCTCGTTTAAAGAAATTTCGTCCTCGAAATTTATAGTGAATAATACGCGAACTAATATGTAGCTAACTACACACTCAACGTTCAAACTTAATCTATAGACATTTTTAAGACTTTCACTACTCATTCAAGCACAATATGTGAAAACCACTTAGCTTAGCATGATAGGCTAGAATGCCACAATACATCAATTAAACACATCACCTTCAACAACTCAATTATGAAGCAAATAACATGAATAATCAGTATCATTTATATATATAAAACTAAAAATATGAATTTAGTCAACGACAACTTACTACATTCAATTTGATCAAATAACCATATATCAAATACGCTTTCAACTTCAACTAACTTCTCAAACAATATTCTACATGTTTTACTCTTCTTAAAGAACGTTTAAATCCTAAACACAACTACTCTACTGATTTCACATAAGTTAGATAGATAGTGACACATTTAAAATATTTCACCTTCAAAAAAATACAAACAGAAACGCATATAACAACTCAGTGACATGCAGTCACTTAAGTTTTTTGTTTGAAAAGAAAACTAATGTGTATAATCATAGTGAAATAAGACAAATATTTTCACATATAGTTCAAACACACTCAAAGTCTAACTTAATTTCAAAGTATAACTTTATTTTAAAGTCTTATACAAAAGATTCATTTATACAACTCCTAAAATAGTTCTATGTCCTTATCAAATCAGACAATATAGAACAAATAAGATACTAACACAATGCACTTATTTATTTAAGCAAGTTACTTAGGAGATCAAACACACTTAATTGAATATTTAATTTAAGTATACACCTCCAACCTAATATTCACACCACATAAACAATTATCAACATTCAACAGTAATGCCACATAAGACTCATAATCACTCAAAATTGTATAAGAGATGAACATGATCTTTAACTATTTCAAAAATAAAATTAACAAGTATTTATAACAATAATAACATCATGTTATTGTTGTCTCTTTTTATCGACGATGAGTCATCGGGGTAGCTAGTCCCTCTTACTCATGTAGTCAACTACTTAGGGTAACCATAACTACTTAGGGTAACCATAACTACTTAGGGTAGCTAGTCCCTCTTACTCATGAGTCATCGGAGATGCTTATTTTCTTTCTTTTGTCTCAATGTCAAAATTGCATGTGGCTGCTGCTCCTTGTGTCCCGCCTGTCTCTCTCTCTCTCTCTTACTTTGTTTCTTTTCCTTTTATTTTTTATTTTTTTGTTTATTACTGTTTAATTAGGTTTATTACTTTCTTTAATTTTTTTTAATTAAAACCAATAATTATCAAAGTATTTTTTTAATATTTTATTTTAAACATACTCTCATTTATAAAATATTATTAATATTTCAAAACTAATATTTTATAAAATAAAATTATTAATCTTTTAAAATACATTAATAACCAAAACTCTCATATTCAAATTAATCAATATAGATATACTTATTTTTCCAACTACTTACATTAAATTACTACCATCGTTAGATAATATTTGAAATTATAAAATAAATAAATATAAAATTACAATGCCATAACAAGTATATAAAAATCAAGAAAATCAAATACAATATTGCTACTATCTCAAGATAATTATTTATAAAGTAAATACCTAAAAATAGTAAATAATTATAAATAATTGGAATATAACTACGTGTACACTTAACATCAATTAAATGCATTCTAAAATATCACATTAATTGAGTCTTGATGTAAATTAATTTGGCATTATGAGAAGACCACTTTAACATGTGAATACTAGTATGCTAACTTGCCAAACATATTTAAATTAAGAACACTTATAGCTCAAAGACTAGGATTGCCTTTTTGAATTATAGGAGTCATGCTTATAACACAATTGTAGTCATTTTTATTAGGACTAGCACCTGCGATGGGCTGGTATAGGCATTTTTATTATTTTAACTTTACTCACTTTAGGCTGGCATGATATGGCTTGAGTGCCTTTTTCATCTTGTTACTTGATTTCCTAAAATATAACTTATTGCATCAAACATTATATAGTATCAACTGACATACCTAAAATATGTACGTGTGTAGTGCTGCTGTGACAAACCAAACAAAGAAGGTGGTTGCTAGCTACAACAGTGAAGTCAAGAAAGTATATCTTCAAAGGAAACAAAAAAAAAACTTAATCAATAAATAATAAATGATTTAATTAGCAACAAAGAAGTAGAAAAAAATTGAGAAAGAGTTGAAATTGAATAACAAAAAAAATTACCGTTTCCAACACCAAAAAAGCAGCAAATTGGTCAACACAATATTACTGGAAATGCCCTAAAAATGCAGCAAATGCACCAAAAATGCAACAAAGTAGTACATTTAATATTTCTATTTGCTTCAACACCAAATTAATTTGAAAGGTCAACACAAAATTCAATATTAGAGAAGGATCAAACACAGAATTGATTTTTAACACAAAATATTAGAGAAAGCATCAAACACTTAATTTGACAGGCCAACACAAAATTCCATATTTCTATTCCATAGAGAAAGTATCAAACACTACCAAAGTTTAATATAAAATAATTGGTTTTCAATCTTAGAACATGGAGACATTTGAAACTGATGGCAGAGCCTTGGAATCACACTTGGGACTCCTTAATCAATCATACAATTTGAATTACTCCAATAATATCATTATTCCTAATTTTCCTAAACAGGGCACGTTCGACCAATATGATTCACATAATTTCACACCATCATATCGAACAACAAGGAAACGAGTGATTAGAAAACTACAATATCCTGAGACAACAAATTAAGAGAAAATAAAACATACAAAAAGCCTACAGAAATAGAGTACCTAAGGGATTTATTTTGTAATTCAACGTCTTTTACTAAGGGATTTATTATGCAACTCTAGCAATTATTCCATAGATTCTAAACAATGTGTTTCCTCAGTTTTGGCATAGATTTTTGATTTAGAGAGACGATTATTATGCTAACAATGTCAAAATCAAGAACCCTAAAAATCTATTGATGTAAGGGTCGAAGTCGTGTTGGAGGGTACGCACAGAGACACTTGCAATGGCGATGGTCGCACAGAGAACCTAACTCAAAGAAGGATTCGTAGGGAGCAATTGAGACATGGGTTACGGGTTTCGCTGGGAAGGGTTGCGTCGGGGGAGGAGGGTTCCTAGAGAGAGGAGGGTTACGTAGAGAGAGAGAGAAGGATTTCAAAAAGAGAAAAGAGGGTTTGCAAGGAGGGTGAACAACACAATTAACAAAACAATTAAGTTTTACATGGCATATACTTAAAAATAAAAAATAAACTATAAAGAACCTATGACAACGCTTTTTCAAAAATTGCTTTAAAAGACCTGATCCTAAAAAAATATGAAGACCCTAAGACATTGTTTTTTCAAAAAGCACTTTAAAAGACCAGATCTTTAAAAAGCGTTATAAACATTGTTGCCCATATTTTCAAAGCCTTTGGTATTATATATTGATAAATAAATAAAAACATATTTAATATATAAATGTTTATAAATTTGTGATATAATAATATATTTATTTGATAAATAAATTAAATTATTATTTGTGATATAATAATAAAGGGAATGGTTTTTTGGGAAAGATATTATAGAATAATTAAAATATACTTCTTTAAAATTTGGTGTGGTATAAATTTATTTTATTTTATTTTTACTAAAAGGAATGATATGTTAGATATAATCAACAAATAATCGTGAATGAGATTTACAGTGGAATTTTAGAATATATAGCCTTAAAACATCTTAACCTATTTTTTAAAGATCATGAACATACGACAGCGCTTTTAAAAAAAAAAAAAAACGCTTTAAAAGACCATATGAAAGTGTTGTATGACCCTTTAACAACACTTGTAGAAAAAGCGCTGTAAATTTTTTGATCCTATGACAGCGCTTGTATAAAAAGCGCTGTAAATATTTTGATCCTATGACTGCGCTTTTTTTTTTATAAAAGCGTTGCCATAGGCTTTATTATTATATATAACTATCAATACCTATGAAAGCGCTTTTGAAAATGTGTTGTCTTAACCTCAGTGTATTTTTAATATATATTACAACAACGCTTTTAGTTAAAAAAATGCTGTTAAATATGCGCTATAATATCTATATTTTGGTGTAGTGAATGTTTTACGATTCATGATATTGTAATCTAGGAATAAATGCAGGTCATGAAACCAATTGAATTAGTTGTAGAGACATTAGTTTAATAAGAGAATACTTGTACTGTAAGTCTTAATTATAAACTTAAAACCACTAAAGAATTAGGGTTACTTTGGACATGCACACTGACCTTTAATGCTATATCCTAATAAATTACCATATGCTGGAAAATTATTAATTGTGCCGAACAACATAGCCCTCAAATTGAAAACATTCTTTATTATACCCATCATAAACTTCCACACCTCTCTCCCACATATTTCTTAAATCTTCAATTAAAGGAGTCAAGTATACGTCGATATCATTCCCCGGTTGTTTGGGTCCATAAATTAATAGAGACAACATCATAAACTTACGCTTCATACATAACCATGGAGGTAGGTTACAAATCAACAAAATCACATGCCACGTGTTGGGTGAGATGCTTTGAAGACCATGTGGATTCATTCCATCAGTAGAAAGTGCAAGTCGTAGATTTCTTCACTCTATCCCGAATTCAGGATACTCGTGATCAATTTTTTGCCCATTGTGGATAATCTGCAGGGTGTCGAAACTTTCCATCTCTAATTCTTTCATCTACATGCCATGTCAACTGTTTTGTATCTTCTTCACTGTGATACATGCGCCTAAATCTTGGTATTATAGGAAAATACCACACGACTTTTGCTGGAGTAGATTCTTTCTTCTTATATCGAGAGACATTGCATTTCGGACACGCCTTTAGTAATTCATATTCGTTTCGAAATAAAATGCAATCGTTAGGACACACATGAATCCTTTCGTAACTCATGCCAATAGAGCACAAAATTCGTTTAGCCTCGTAGGTTCGATTGGGAAGTTCATTATCATCTAAAAACGTATCTTTTAAGAGTGTTAATAATTATGTGAAGCTTTTATCAAACCATCCATTACTCGCTTTTAAGTTGTACAAATTTAATATAGCCGACAGTCTTGTGAATTTAGTACAACCATTATATAATGGTTTCTCTGCATCACTCAACAAAATCTTAAACATTTTAGGACAATCCCGAAGATCTTCTTCAACTACTTTTGCAATCTCCTCAACTCGGTTAGGCTCATATGTATCTGCGTCGAAATCAGTTGAAGCATATGTCGAACAATTCTCAAAATTAATGTTTCTTTTTTTTTTTCTCACCATGTCTTATCCAACATGTATAGCTTTGATCAATTCCATGCCATACTAAATGTCCTTCCAATTCATCTTCTCTAACGCGTTTTCCAAAACAACATTTTAAACAAGGACAAATGAATCTATTTGGATCTTTTGCATTCTTCACTGCAAACTCAACAAACTCCTTCACTCCATTTTCATACTCTTTTGACAATCGATTGGCAAACATCCATTTCCGGTCCATATTATAAGACCTATATAAATGCAGTTACACAAGTAATAAGCTACTGATAACATTATACCAATATATAGTACACGTATCTAATGTTGGAAAATGGAAACCAAGGTCCAAGTCTGATTTCAAAACAGAACAGATCAACAAATTCAAAAAAGAATAGATTTTATATGATTTATTATGTAATAATTTATTAGTTTTAGTGACAACAACAGATTAATAAATACAGTACCTGAGACAACTTATCCAATTTTTTTTATAAAGGAGGAGCAATAGATGGCTGCACAGTACGTAGAGGAGAGGAGGGTTCCCAGAGTAGAGGAGATGAGGGTTCCTAAATTTGTTTTTATTTATTTAAAGTGAATGATTTTACAGCGCTTGTGTAATAAGCGCTCTAATAGGTCCTTTAATTATGTGAAAGCGCAAGGCTTTTACAACACTTGTCAAAAAAGCGTTTTAAAAGCTATGTAACATAAGGTGTGAGTGCTATATTTTATAGCGCTTGTGTGTAAAGCGTTCCAAAAGCGTTGTAAAACATTTTGTGAGGGTGCTTCAATTTACAGCGCTTTTGAGAAAGCGCTGTAAAAGCCTTGTAAACATTATGTGTAAGCGTTGTGTGACCCTATATGACCTACAACAGCGCTTGTCAAAAAAGCGTTGTTGTAGCCTCCTGTATTTTTACGTGTACTATACAACAATTGTGATGGTTTATATCTTAGAGATGATCATGATGAGGGAATTTGGATTAATCCATCGTTTCGTATCGTTAATGGGACAAACAAATGTGAATCCCACCAGGAAAAGAAGAAGGGCATCTTAATGTGTTTAATTGTTTTATATAAGTCATGTAATCTTAACTGAGTTCTTGTAATTTTATTGTTTGATCTGCCAGAATTGAGCATTTTAATATTTAGCTTGAACTGTTTTTGATTTTCTGCTTATACTTATTTTCTACTTATATTTAGCTTGACCTTAGTGTTTTATACTAAGTTCATGTAATTTAAGAGTTTCACCTGCCAGAACCGATTTTCTGCTTATATTGAACTTGAAAAAGCTTTGTTTGAATATTGAGAATTTTTCTTGAACTTTAACTGATCATCCCAATATGATCTGATCATGTAATTTAGCATTGATATGTATAGGCATTTAACTAATTATTTGGAAGAAGAAAAAACAAATCCAAATATAGGTATTTTACTAATTATTTGTTTTATACTAAGTTAAGAGGTCTTTTAAAGCGCTTGTTGAAAAAGTGCTGTAATAGGCTTATAAAAAATAAAATAAGGAGGTCTTTTACATCGCTCATTCAAAGAGCGTTGTAATAGGCTTTTAAAAAATAAAATAAGGAGGTCTTTTACAGCGCTCATAAAAAGAGCGCTGTAATAGGCTTTTAAAAAATAAGTTAAGAAGGTCTTTTATAGCGCTTTTATCAATAAGTGCTATAAAAGCCTTTAAAAAATAAGGAGGTCACAAAGTTTTGATCTATACTAAGTTAAGAGGTCTTTTAAAGCGCTTGTTGAAAAAAGCGATGTAATAGGCTTTTAAAAAATAAGTTAAGGTGGTCTTTTACAATGCTCTTCCAAAGAGTGCTATAATAGGCTTTTAAAAAATAAGTTAAGGAGATCTTTTACAGCGCTCGTACAAAGAGCGCTGTAATAGGCTTTTAAAAAATAAGTTAAGGAGGTCTTTTACAGTGCTCTTTCAAAGAGGGCTGTAATAGGCTTTTAAAAAATAAGTTAAGGAGCTCTTTTACAGCGCTCTCCCAAAGAGCGCTGTAATAGGCTTTTAAAAAATAAGCTAAGGAGGTCTTTTACAGTGCTCTTTGAACGCTCTTTCAAAGAGCGCTGTAATAGGCTTTTAAAAAATAAGTTAAGAAGGTCTTTTACGGCGCTCTTTCAAAGAGCGCTGTAATAGGCTTTTAAAAAATAAGTTAATGAGGTCTTTTACAGCGCTCGTTCAAAGAGCGCTGTAATAGGCTTTTAAAAAATAAGTTAAAGAGGTCTTTTATAGTACTCTTTCAAAGAGCGCTGTAATAGGCTTTTAAAAAATAAGTTAATGAGGTCTTTTACAGCGCTCGTACAAAGAGCGCTGTAATAGGCTTTTAAAAATAAGTTAAGGAGGTCTTTTACAGCGCTCTTTCAAAGAGGGCTGTAATAGGCTTTTTAAAAAATAAGTTAAGGAGGTCTTTTACAGCGCTCTCCCAAAAGAGCGCTGTAATAGGCTTTTAAAAAATAAGTTAAGGAGGTCTTTTACAGTGCTCTTTGAACACTCTTTCAAAGAGCGCTGTAATAGGCTTTTAAAAAATAAGTTAAGGAGGTCTTTTACAGTGCTCTTTCAAAGAGCGCTGTAATAGGCTTTTAAAAAATAAGTTAAGGAGGTCTTTTACAGCGCTCTCTCAAAAAGCGCTGTAGTAGGCTTTTAAAAAATAAGCTAAGGAGGTGTGTTACAGCGCTCTTTCAATGAACATTGGAATAGGGTTTTATATATAACAGTACACCGCTTCAGTTTCCTCTTCATTTCGTAAACTTCACTACGCTTCAAAGTCCTCCTCCTCTTCATTGTCCTTCTCTTTGCGAACCCTACTGTCCATACGAATCATATTCCCAAGCACCTCCATTGTGAACCGTATCCATATTTGCTACTATTCCTACCAACTCTCATTCAAATACTATTCCTAAACCCTAAACCCTAAACCGCTTCAGTTTCCTCTTCATTATGTAAATTTCATACGCTTGTTTCCTCCTCCTCTTCATTCTCCTTCTCATTGCGAACCCTACGAACAATATTGCCTTGTTACTAACCCTCATTACGTAAACATCATACACTTGTTTCCTCTTCATTCTCCTTGTCATTGAGAACCATCTTTGTTTCTACGAACCCTACTCTCCTACAAATCGTTCGTATTTCTGCGTTGTTCTTCTTTGTTCGTATTTCTGCGTTGTAACCCTATTGTTCTTCTGTTTTTCAGGTATTGTATATATTAGCTTTTTGTTTCACTAAAGTGCATGTTGAACTTATACTGCTATCAATGCACAAATATTTATTGACTTATATGTTTTATTTTAAAGTGTCCTCGTCAAACTAACAACATCGACGATGGGTACTATATATTGCGATTAATGAAGGAGATTGTTGATATGAATCAAACTATAATCCTAGAAATGGTACAATATTTTCATTATTTGATTTTCATATATAAACTATGTATATATTTGATTCTAACTTATTTATGTTCAATTTTTATATCGCACAGTACTTTGACAATTCCAGTCCAACATACTCTGAAAGAGATCTAATTGAAATAAAGGAAGACTAGTGTCATTATGTGATTGAAATTAAAATTATTTGATTTGCTGGGAAATGGCATGATGCAAGGGGATAGTTATATGAATATATATGTAGTTCTGTTTTGTGTGAAGTTCTGATAGTTATATGTATATGAATAGGGCACATTTGAAAAGTTGTGAATATGTAGTTATATGAATATGTATATAGTTATGTGCTGTTGTCAATATGTGAGTATGTATATGAATATACGTTGTGAACTGATTGTCTAAATATGTAAAGTTATATAAAGTTAAATTATACAGTTATATAGTTCTGTTATTGTGTACTGATTGTGAAATAATTGTGTGAACTGATTCTGGATGAAAATGATTTTGGAAAAAAAATTAAAAGACAACGCTATAAATAGGTGCATAATAATGCATCTATTGAATGCACCTTTTACAACGCTTATTCAAAAAAGCGCTGTAATAGGGGCATAATAATGCATCTATTGAATGCACCTTTTACAGCGCTTTTTCCAAAAAGCACTGTAAAATGAGTATAACAAGCGCACAATATCTCTACCTATTTTTTTTAGCACTTTTTTTATTTTAAAAAGCACTGTTGTATCTTTTTACAACGCTGGATGCTAGAACCCTTATTTTTTGAAAAAGCGTTGTAAATGGCTTATAAAAAAACACTATAAAATAGGTTTTTTCGCGTAGTACTAACTGCCATAAGACATTATCCAACGATGCATATGATGGTAATGCTAGTTGTGTTCACTCGAATTCCAATATAGCTAATATGTGTAAAATCAAACTTTATCTCTTTTTTTATTGTTTATTTTATGAAACACATCTTATAAACTTATTGATTCAAGAGTTAAATATATTTTTAGTTTCAATAGATATGGTTCATCTAGATTTTATCTTTATAAAGTTTTTTCAACATTTTAGACATCAATCAAATTCCACATATTTTTAAATCAAAATTAGAACTTGCAACATACACATTTCAAACAGAATGATGTTTTTGTGGAAGTTGAGAGATATTTATTTTTTAATTAATTGATTTAAAGTGATCCATGTGGCAAGTATTAATTAAATAATATTAAGATATTGACTTAGGTGTCATATGGACACGATGTCCTTAACATTGCCATACGATCAAAACTATCCATACTTTTATGGTCCACAACCAATTGGTCATTTCAGTGTAAACATTTCTAACACAATGACAACCATTGGTCAATTGATCAAACAAAAATGACAACCAATTGGTCATTTCAGTGTAAAATTTCTAACAAGTGGTGCGATTGTAGGAAATATCAAGCTAAACATATGTCTTGTTCACATGTTATAGCAGCATGTTCTAGCATAAAATATAATTATTGGAGCCTTATACCTGATGTGTAAATGATACTAAAAGTTTACGATGAAACGTTCCAAGTCATACCAAACGAAGGATATTGGCCACAATATGCAAGTGTTAAGGTGTATCACAATCCACTAATACGGAGAGTCTAGAAAGGTCGCCCAAAGAGCAAACACATTAGAACAAAAATGGACACTACAGAAAGAGTACCAAAAAAATGCGGATTATGTCAGGTCTCTGGTCATACTAGAAAACATTATCCAAACGCTACTGAAAAATCTATTCAAATTTGATTTTATTTTTATTTTTTAATTTTAATGTATGTTTTTATGAAATTTATAATATAATTTAATCATTTTAATTATAATAATTATTTATTTATAATAATAATAATTAAATACAAAATTATTTATAATTTACTAATATATTTTATTTAATTTATTATAAGTATTTTTATTTTTTAAATAATTAAATTAATAACATATGTTAAATATATATATATATAAAGTCAATTACATGTCGTTTCCTTGGGGAAGCGATCTCCAATTATGCTTTGAAAATTTTCCATCAGCTGGTCGTTTCTTGGAGAAGCGACTTCCTACATAAAAAAAAGTAGGGCATTTGCTGTAAATAAATTTCAAACTAGGATTATTTTAAAAATAAAAAAATTAGAAAGGGATATATATATATATATATATATATATATATAATATATATATATATATATATATTATATATATATATATATATATATTATATATATATATTATATATTATATATATATCTCAAAAAGTCTATAATAGATGACTATGCAGCACAATTTTGTGTGTGTTCTCATCCAAAATTGTTTTTTCCTTTGAGTTACTTAATTATCAATACAATTTTTTGGAATTTTAGTGTTGTCAAACTCTTTATAAAATATCCAACTTTTTTGTTTAAAATCGGCTATTTTGATTCTATAAGTCTAGTTTGAGTGAAATAATACCAAAACAACCGTATAAATAGTGGCTTCATTATCTACTAATTATTTTTCTTATTTGAGGTAATTTTGCTTAATCTAATTTAGGAATTGACCTTTCAGAGTGTCCTTATATTTTTATTTTTGAGTTGGATTGATTGAAAGACAAGGATTCAAAGGGACATAGGTTTCTCCCTTGTAGACTCGGATTAGTGTGTGAATGTTTGAAATAAAATAAGAGAGGTTGAGTATATTATAATATGAGATGAAAGGGAAAACTGTATTTCTCAATGATTCATCTGAGACTCGCTATGTACAACGGTACCCATTTGAAAGAGAAATTAATTATTTTGAAAATTATGATAATTGTGAGATTAAAATGTTAAATAGAAATATTTATAAGGAGTTGATTGGAGTAATTTTCAATGATTGTTGACTATTTGATATTATTCTAACATTGGATGGTGATTGGAATTTCATGCCTATGTTTGACTTGATGAGATTTTTTGATGTGATGATCAACTTTGAATGCATTGTGTTGCATAATAATATGTGATGATGATATGCGACTAGCGATTGAGATGTTATCAAATTGTGATGAGTATTTTGATGTCACTCCCCTCCATAGTTGATGAAATAGTGGTGATTCCAACTTGTGCTAAAAATGATGCTATTAATGGAGTAGTCTAAGCCAACGAGGAGAGAAAATAGATGTTGAGAGTGTTTGACGTGGAGATTATTTTATCAGCATATAGGTTGTTAACAAGCCTAATGATGTTAGAGAAGTACAATTAAATAAGCCTGATAGTGGATGTTTGTTGTTGAGTCTTACGGAAAGACTGTTAGATCTTAGGGTATTGTGATGGAGCTACCATGCAATACTCGTTTACTTCGATTGTCGCATATATGTGTCTTAGGTTGAGTTGAGAGAATCTAGGAGGACAAAGATAATTTAAATTTTCCGTTCACTTGTCGACATAGTATCAAGTCTCCTAACTGAGTATTTTAGAGTTAGAATGCTACAAAAATGTGAAAAAGTATAGTCTAAGCTCATGTATAGCATTGCATTTTCTTGTGATTGTTTTGCTATGGTTAATGTGTATCATATGTGATAATAATTTCTCTTAGACGGTTTTTTGTTATAAAGAAATATATTGAATTTTGTTTTTGAGTGATTTTGACATTATAATGTGATATTATTTCCTTGAAAAATATTTTGATATACGATGATGTGTTACGATATAGTTTTATTATGATTATTTGTGTGTTCTTCTTACTTATATTATAATATCAACATGATTACAAAACTCTCCCATTCATTTTTTGTGTTTGACTGTGTTGGTCCTTTTTTACAAACATCCGGAATGTGATTTATAAGTTGTATTTTACTTATTTAGTTAGAAACTACTTTTCTTAACAAAATTTTGTTATTACTAATAAGTTTTTCTAATTAAATTGTGAAATTATAGTTAAATGAAGTTTATTAAATTTGCATTATAAAGTGTTGAAGTGTACTTTGAGAAATAGAATATCCTAAATAACTTTTAAAAGTTTCTTTTTCCTTTAAAAACACATTTTCATTATTTGTTGTGAATTATTTTTACAATAGTATAGTAAATATATATATATATATATATATATATATATATATATATATTATATATATATATATATATATATATATATACTATTTTGGGTTTAGGGTGTCACATTAGTGGTATCAGAGCAAGTCTGTTCAATCAAGTCGAGTGAGTCAAGTGTCTCTTTAGTACTAATAAAATGTCACTTGTGTCAGTTGTGTTTAGTTGCATATTATATTCTCATATGATTTTTACTTAATATTATCGTGTTATGTTCTATATACTTTTCTATGAACGTACATGTTTTGGAAAGTGATTACTACCTATTTGGTGAATTTGTTTCTAATCTATTTGTAATAACTCCAAATTTTTAAAAATAAATTTACTCTTTAAGCATATTTTCCAAATTCATTACTTAATTTTTGTAATTATCTTTTAAGAAAGTGCATATTTTTGTATAGTCAAACATTTTAATTTGTTTTTAATTTTAAAATAACTAAGAACATACAAGAGTTGATATATTCATCAAGTTGAATTGATAGTAAGTTAATGGGGGTAATTTTAGAGATGTGAGTAGTAGAGTTGAGAAATAAGAAAATCATAGGACAAATTAGTAACTTCTTCACCTAAGTAACACATACCCATACTCACTCAAGTTAAACTCTCAACCTAAAATACTATTACCAATAAGAGCACATGCAAACTTCACTCCTTTTTGTTTTTAAACAAGAAAAACATATAGGAAAAGGAAGAGAGTGAAAGGAGAGGAAGAAAAATAAAGAAAGGAAAGAAAGAAATAGGAAGACAAACCCGTTAGAGTATATAATTTATATACCGGAGAATTATTTGTTACTAAGTAATTAATTAAAGTTTTAAGTATGTCTTTGATCTTACAATTATAATTTTTTTATTTTATTTTTGTCCTTGTAAATTTTTTGTTTGGTTAAAATATATGCAAATATAATTTAATTTTAAAATAGTCATTCCATCTATTTTTTATTATAAAAATTATAACACCGTTAAAATATAACAATTTCTTTAAAAGAAAAAAACCCAAATAAAATTAAATCATAATTTTTTAACCTTGAATTAGTCCCAAATATTTAGTCTTCTTCCCTAAAAATTATAATTCGTGTATTCTTCTTCATCATTTCAATCCTCTTCTTCATCATAATTTGAATTTGATAACGATGATGAACAATGAATTTGAATATGATGATGAATTTCAAATAAATAGAGATGTTGGTGACGGTCATGACAATTTTGATAAGGAAGAGAACTTGAACGAGTAAGAAGAAGACACAATTTAGATTTGTTTAGGGAAGAATACTCTAACATTTGGGTTAAATTGTAGGTTAAAAAATGTTATAATTTAATTATATTTAATTTTTTTTTGTTAAAAATTGTTATGTTTTAACGGTGTTACAATTTTTGTAACAAAAATTTGATAGAAAAACTATTTTAAAATGAATATCTATATTTAATATGAGAAAAATTTGGTTTTAATTCCTATAAACTTTTATTTTTAATTATGTCCATGTAATTTAAGATTTTTTATTCTTTTAGTATCTTAATAATTTGTGTGACACCCTTTACTCTAATTTACATATAAAAATAAATAACAAGAAAAATTGATCAAAATTAAAAAAAAAATTATTTATTTCAAACAACATATTCTACAACTTGTAAAGAATATCAGTTAAACTTTTTAAAACTACTAATTTCAAAAAAAATACCCTAAAACCACTTGTCACTTGGTCAAAGGCTAATGTAACTAGAATGTAAGAACTACTAGTCATTAACCCTTGACATCACATTAACTTCGATAAGATCCATACACTTTAACAAATTTGAAAAATGTTGGTATGCATAGTGCATAGTGAGAAATCAAACACAAGCATATAAAACATATAGAAATAAGTATAATAGATGCTCAAATAACATAAAATTATTTTATCTATTACAATCATTATTAAGGCTCAATTCAATTAACTTTCATCACACAACATCAATATATAAACAATCATAAAACAATAATGCACATGTGTACGTCATAACAAGTTTATTTAAGATCAACATCATGAACAAACATATCATTCAAACATAGATACATCATACTTCACCAACAACGTAACATTCACTTTTCATTTCTTTATCATTAAATATTATTCTAATACATTAACTTATTAGTCATGTGCTATAATTCCTTAATAATTATCATTATACAACATCTTCATCAACTTACCAAATTACCATAAACTACTAGATAATTAAATAACATTTATTAATAATTAATTAATTAGTTTATCTAATAATTTCATCACTCTTAATCTAAGTAATTAATAAACTAATATTACTTAAACTATCACCTAATAATTAAATAATTATAACTTTAATCAAATTAGTTATTTTACTAAACTACCATCAAACTTCATCATTGATACATATATTATTTCTAGATTCATTAACTATAGATAATTATGCTTAAGAACTTTTTCTCTATTAATTACGAAGACTTTTTTTAGCTTATTCTCACATAAAAATCGATATGTACACTCAAAAATAGTTTAAAACTTAACGGAAATTCACAACAATCATCATAGATCACCTAACAACAACACTAACATGAAACCATATATGATTTGCATGAATTACATGCATTAAACACATAATTTAAGTCATGAACAATGAACAACACATTAATCCATAAACCATTATATATATATATATATATATATATATATATATATATATATATATATATATATATATATATATATATATATATATATATATATATATATATATATATTAATTATATGCAAGAACTATGACATCTTGTGTATGACTATTATAATTTTTTTTTTACATCTCAATTTCCCGTGTATAGTTTTTAATAAAATATAATTAGTATATTTAATTATTCTTATTTTTATTTAAAAATATAAATAAAAAATTAACTAATGGTTTAATGAAAAAATATTGTCCTGTATATAAGTTGTATGTATCAACAACATCTTTAGTGATTCATTACTAGAAAAATTGAAGCGTTAAAAATTTATAGTTAAATTAGTATATGTATATGATTTTTATTATCTTAATGACAAACATTTATCTTTTACATGATTTTTTATAATCAACTCAAATTAGTATATTATAATTACTTTTATTTTTTTAAAACATATAAAAAAATGTTTCAATTTAATTAATTGATAAGTGATAAACTATTATCTCATGTTTGATTTGTACATATTAGTAACTTCTTTAGTGACTCATTTCCTTAAAAAAATATAAAAAATTAAAAATGTGAAAATATTATAGTAAGTGTATTAAAAGTGTTCTCTGTAAGACCCATAATTTTTAAAGTACCCTTTTTATGTGTTTTTTGGTATATTTTGGATTTTGGCTCGAAGGCTTTTAAGCCAAAGTTAATAATATTTTGGAGTTTTATAATCAAAAAGGTATTTCAATGCCAATTAGAATTTCTCGTCGATAAATAAATTGAATTTAACTGCGGAAAATACTTTACGGTTAATTTAAGGCGTTTCGGGTGAAATGGGTAATTTAATAAATATCTAGATTTTTGAGATATTTGTTAAGTTATATTTATTATATATATATATGTTTGCTTGGAGGGAAAAAGAAAGGAAAACTAGAAGGAAGGAAAAGGAAAAGAAATAGTATATAAAGGAAGGAAGGAAAAAGGAAGAAAGGAAAAACAAAGGAAAGAAATAGAAAGGAAGGAAAATCCCAAATTTTCCATCTCCTTCCTCAGACAACCAACCGTGAAACCAAAATTCCATCCTTCTCCATTTTTCGTTTTCGTTGCTTCCTTTTCTTCAAAACTAGTGACCCAAGGTTGGGTGAGGGTTAGACCAAGGTTTTCGTAACTCCACTCTTCCTCTTTGATTCGAAAACGAAGAAATACGGTTTTTGAGATCCAAACACAAACCCATCCGTTTCTCCTAGATCCAAACCTCATTTCTCGAAGAGATAGAATGTAAGACCCGTGATTTTAAAAGTACACTTTATGTATTTTTGGGGTATTTTGGATTTTGGCTCGGGGGCTTTTAAGCCAAAGTTAATAATATTTTTGGAGTTTTTAATCAAAAAGATATTTCGATGCCAATTAGAATTTTCTCGTCGATAAATAAATTGAAATTAACTGCGGTAAATACTTTACGGTTTATTTAAGGCGTTTCGGGTGAAACGGTAATTTAATAAATATCTAGATTTTGAGATATTTGTTAAGTTATATTTATTATATTTATATATGTTTGTTTGGAGGGAAAAAGAAAGGAAAACTAGAAGGAAGGAAAAGGAAGAAAATAGTATATAAAGGAAGGAAGGAAAAGGAAGAAAGGAAAAACAAAGGAAAGAAAAAGAAAGGAAGGAAATTCTAAAATTTCCATCTCTTCCTCTGAGCTTCACGTGAAAACCCAAAATTCCATCTTTCTCCATTTTTCGTTTTCGTTGCTTCCTTTTCTTCAAAGCTAGTGACCCAAGGTTGGGTGAGAGTTAGATCAAGGTTTTTGCAACTCCATTCTTCCCCTTTGTTTCGAAAACGAAGAAAAACGGTTTTTGAGATCCAAACACAAACCTCTCCGTTTCTTCAAGATCCAAGCTTCGTTTCGCGAAGAGTCAGAAGGGAAGGTTGCTCACTACCACGCTACGGTGCTAGGGGACCTATTTGGAGGCGAAGTTGCGAGCGGAGATTTTACCGGAATTACTCACGGTACCGGAAACGTCCGTTAAAGCTAACGTTGAGGTAAGGGCTCCTTCCAAACTTTTAGTTTGCATTAGGGACTTATCTGTGGTTGTGTGGGAAGGAATTTTGTTAGGGTTAAATGTATCGGTTTGGGGAAAAACGAAACTAGTGCGTTATGGGTAAAACCTTAGAGTTAGGTTTTTGTTTATATTGATGAATGTTTCGTGGTAAATGAATTTGAAGTCATTGTATATGATTATGAACAAATGAAATTGGTTGTATCTGGGTGTTATGTTGCTTTGATTGGTGTTCGTTGTTTTTGACATGCTCTTAATTGATATTGATGAGATTTGATGTGTGTATGGTTGGATTTGTGAATAAATGAATTGATATGTTTTGATGTGAGAATTTGCTGAGTTTGTGTGGTGTGAAACTTGAAAACCATTAAGTTAAATGAGCATTAAGAATGGGGAATCTCTTAATGTCTCGTTTACTTAATGTGCGTTTGTTTGTGAAAAATCGTTTAAGTTAACTGGACGTTAAGGAGGGGGAACCTCTTAATGCCTCGGTTACTTAATATTTTGTTTTAAAGAAAAATCGTTTAAGTTAACTGGGCGTTAAGAATGGGGAATCTCTTAATGTCTCGGTTACTTAACATTTTGTTTTGAAACCGTTTAAGTTAACTGGACATTAAGGAGGGGGAATCTCTTAATGTCTCGGTTACTTAATATTTTGTTTTAAAGAAAAATCGTTTAAGTTAACTGGGCGTTAAGAATGGGGAATCTCTTAATGTCTCGGTTACTTATATTTTGTTTTGAAAACCGTTTAAGTTAACTGGACGTTAAGGAGGGGGAACCTCTTAATGCCTCGGTTACTTAATATTTTGTTTTAAAGAAAAATCGTTTAAGTTAACTGGGCGTTAAGAATGGGGAATCTCTTAATGTCTCGGTTACTTAACATTTTGTTTTGAAAACCGTTTAAGTTAACTGGGCGTTAAGAATGGGGAATCTCTTAATGTCTCAGTTACTTATTATTTTGTTTGGAAAATTGTCTGAGTTAACTGGGCGTTGAGAATGGGGAATCTCTTAATGTCTCGGTTACTTAATGTTCGTTTTTGAAAATCGTTTCAGTAAATGAGTATTAAGAATGGGGAATCTCTTAATGACTTATTTACTGAATGTTTTGTCTTGAAAATCGTTAAGTTAAATGAGAATTAAGAATGGGGAATCTCTTAATGTCTCGCTTTTTTTATGTGTGTTTCGGTAAATCGTGCTGACCCAGGATAGGTGGCACCTTGGTAAACAGTAAAGGCCGTGATAGGCAGTACGTTTACGATTTACGTTTGGTAAGTCGTGCTGACCCGGGATGGGTGGCACCTCGGTAAACAGTACAGACCCGTGATAGGTAGTACGTTTACGACTTACGTTCCTGAGGGAATTGTGTTTGGTAAGTTGTGCTGACCCGGGATAGGTGGCACCTCGGTAAACAGTACGGACCCGTGATAGGTAGTACGTTTACGACTTACGTTCCTGCGGGAATTGCGTTTGTCCGTGAGAGACTGCGCAGGGGTCTGTCCGTGAGAGACTACGCCCTGGTTTAAGTTAGACGAGAATTAAGAATGGGGAATCTCTTAATGTCTCGTTTACTCGTGTATGTTTTGGTAAGTTGTGCTGACCGGATAGGTGGCACCTCGGTAAACGGTACGGACCCGTGATAGGTAGTACGTTTACGACTTACGTTCCTGAGGGAATTGTGTTGTCCGCAAGAGACTACACCCTGTTGATTTGTGAACTGTTGGTTCATTTTTGTTGTGTAGTAATGTGTTATAAATGCTAAGTGTTATGTTTTGGAATTTGGTGATAACATGTTTGATTGCAATACCATTTCGAAATCCATGATGTTGTATTAATTGTGTTGAAAATGCTAAGTGTTATGTGTTGATTGTTGTGTGTAAGTATGATGGTTATCGAGATCCCAATTGTCGTGGTAATCGCGTAGGAATTGCTAAGTGTTAGGTTGTGAACGTGATTAGGAATGACTTGAGTAAATGCATGAATTTTTGGAAAAACGATCAGGGAAATCGATTTCCCAATCGATTGGATGAGTTGCAGGAAGTTCACCATTTTGACCAAATCGATTTGCCAATCGATTGTATAAATATATCTTTCAAAATCTTTTAAGAAATCGATTTGGAAATCGATTGGCAGAGAGGCAGGAACTCAGCAAAACTGCCGAAATCGATTTGGAAATCGATTTGGCAACCCAGGGACTCATCAGAACTGACAAAATCGACTTAGAAATCGATTTGGTCATGCAGAAACTCAGCAGAACTGACCAAATCGATTTGGCAATCGATTTCCTCAGCAAAAGTACTTATTTTGAGTTAGATAATCGATTTCTCAATTGATTTATCAATGCTTTGGTCAGTTATTTATTACTTAATGGTTTGAGAACTTCATTTTGAGTTCATTGTTAATTGACAAGCATTATATGAACTTTTAGCATATGGAAAATCCTTTTAAGGTGCATGCTTAGTTGAAAGGTTATTTTGTGCATTTAAACTTAAATGTTATGTGTTATCTGTTATTTTCGGTTGGTGACCTTTACAATTATTGTGGAAATCTGGGCTTCGCCCTCAGATGAGAGTCAGGACGATCCTACCGATTCGTACCCTACGGACGGGAATGGAGATGGGAACGCTTGACTGCAGCTACATTAGGAGGATCTCATGGGGCGCGTGGAGATTACCCAGGGTGTTTAGTTGTGTTGAAATATGATCAGATTAGGTTGACATAGAGGGATCAGATGTCTTTCTTTTGTATTGTATTTATTTTAAAATGGAAGACTGTACCTATACTAATATTGTCAGCTTGACATGTTATTTTCAATGGGTTACATGTACCTTTTGTTGTTGTGTAAATGGTTTGGATTTATAATTGGAGTGACTTTTCCGCTGCTTGTAAATCATAATGACTCAATTATTTATCCAAAGACATTTTCTTGTTTATTTCTCTGTTTCAGTTTAATTTCCTTTTAAAAAAAAATATACCCTCGCTTTGAAAAACGGGGTGTTACATTGTGGTATCAGAGCTTTGGTTTGGTTTCTTTGGGGGCTGTGGAACCTTGGTTCTAGATTGTAGGTTACGAGTTGTTGTCTGATCATGTGTCGGTTTAGGTGGTTTAAGTTGTCAAGTTCATAATTTTATTATGTGCTGATATGGTCGGGAGTTATTCTTAGAATTATTGAAGTAGTGTTAAGACTCTACTTGATGATGGTTTTATAGGGAAACCATGCTGCAAGGAGGAATGACGTCCCGAGAACCAATGCCAGTAGGAATGATCGAATGGCGGAGGCTATGAATAACATGGCTGCTTCTGTGGCTGCACAGACTGCTGCCAAGACTCAACGCGATCTCGAAAAGAGGGGAAGAGAGATCCGTGCTGCGGAGTCAAGAGGATTAAAAGACTTTCGTCGTTACAATCCTCCAAGTTTGAGGGGACTGAGAATTCAGAGAAAGCAAGTCAATGGATCCAAGAAATGGAGAAGATCTTCGAAATGATTAACTGTCAGGCGGGAGTGAGGGTCAAGTATGCCACTTATATGCTACTAGGAGACGCTGAGTACTGGTGGAGGAGTACAAGGTCGTTGATGAGATCAGCTCACGAGGAGGTGAACTGGGAATCTTTCAAAGGGAAGTTTTTCGACAAATACTTCCCGATGAGTACCAGGACTAGACTGGGTGATGATTTCCTGAAACTACATCAGGGGAACATGACCGTGGGCGAATATGCTGCTAAGTTTGAATCACTATCAAGGCATTTCAGATTTTCCGTGAAGAGGTGGACGAGCCATTCTTGTGTCATCGTTTCCAAGACGGACTAAAGTATGAGATTCAAGAGTTTGTCTTACCCTTGGGAATTCAACGTTTCCAGGTTCTTGTGGGAAAAATGTAGAGAAGTTGAGGAGATGAAGAATAAGAGAGCTAGCCGAGGAGGGAATTTTAACTCAGGAGGACCTAGTCGGGCGAAGTATCAGAACAAGGGAAAACAGGTTGCTAAATTTTATAATCGACCACATGATAACAATGGGGGACGGGATAACCCAGGGAACCAAGACCTTGAGAAGCAAGTGGGACAAGGCATACGATGTTTCCGATGTGGAGAAGAAGGACATTATGCTTATGCTTGTACCTTTGACAGTACTACTTGCTACAATTGCCATAAACCAGGGCACTTTGCAAGGAATTGCGAGGCTCCGAAGGCGGAACCAATGGTGGATGTAGCTAGGATTACTCTCCTACTGCTAGAGGACAGGTGTATTGCGTCGGCACTGAAGTTGGAAATTCATCTAGCGATCTGATTCAATATGACTGTGCAATTACAGGTAACCTCCTAACTACACTTTCTGATTCGGGGGCAACCCATTCCTTCATTGCTATGGATTATGTATATCGTTTGAAGTTGTCCGCGTCTACTTTACTGCTAAGACTTTGACAGTAAATTATGCATGTTTACTTTGTCAAATAACCATTCAGAATAGGGACTTCTCGATTAATTTAATTGTTTACCTCTACAATAACCAAGATCATTCTTGATATGGATGGGAAGCCATATCACTGGGTAATGATACCTTGTACTCAATGTGTCGACGTCATACTTAGTGTTTAGGTTTGCTACTAGGTAGATGTTCCGTACAAGGTGGAACATCAGCGACCTGCTGGGGTGTTGCAACCTTTAGAGATTACACGGAGTACCATCGAGTATTGTATCAGACCGTGACCCGAAGTTTACATCACATTTTGGGAGCGTTGCACGAAGCATTGGGAACGAAGCTATGATTGAGTTCACCTACAACAATAGTTTCCACGCGAGTATTGGAGTGGCTCCAGATGAGAGTTTATATGGGCGCAAGTGTCAAACCCCCTTGTGTTGGTATAAGGCCGGTGAGAATATGATCGTCGGACCAGAGATGGTGCAACAGACTACAGCTAAGGTAAGGAAAATCAAGGAGAAAATGAAGACTTCACAAGATCGTCAGAAGAGTTACGCGGACAAGCGTCGCCGACTTTTGGAATTCGAACAGGGTGACCATGTATTTCTGAGAGTCACACCTACTACTGGAGTGGGTAGAGCCTTGAAAATCGAAGAAGTTGACTCCGAAATTCATTGGACCATATCAGATTTCTGCACGAATTGGGCCGGTTGCTTATCGGATTGCATTACCTCCGATACTGTCCAATATTCATGACGTGTTTCATGTGTCGCAGTTGAGGAAATATCTCGCAGATCCATCTCACGTGATCGAACCAGACACAATCCAGCTAAAGGATAACCTGTCGTTCGAAGTACCACCCGTGAGAATTGATGACAGGAAGATTTAGCGATTGAGGACCAAAGATGTTCGTTGGTCAAGGTGATTTGGAACCCAATTACTGGAGAGGCGACTTGGGAATTGGAGAGCAAGATGAGAGAACAACACCAGAGCTATTTATCGACGCATAGTTTCGAGGACGAAACTAATTTTAGGGGGGAGTAATGTAAGACCCGTGATTTTAAAAGTACACTTTATGTATTTTTGGGGTATTTTGGATTTTGGCTCGGGGGCTTTTAAGCCAAAGTTAATAATATTTTGGAGTTTTTAATCAAAAAGATATTTCGATGCCAATTAGAATTTCTCGTCGATAAATAAATGAAATTAACTGCGGTAAATACTTTACGGTTAATTTAAGCGTTTCGGGTGAAACGGTAATTTAATAAAATATTCTAGATTTGAGATATTTGTTAAGTATATTTATTATATTTATTATATGTTGTTTGGAGGGAAAAAGAAAGGAAAACTAGAAGGAAGGAAAAAAAAAGAGAATAGTATATAAAGGAAGGAAGGAAAAAGGAAGAAAGGAAAACAAAGGAAAGAAAAAGAAAGGAAGAAATTCTAAAATTTCCATCCTCCATTCCTCTGAGCTTCACGTGAAAAACCCAAAATTCCATCTTTCTCCATTTTCGTTTTCGTTGCTCCCTTTCTTCAAAGCTAGTGACCCAGGTTGGGTGAGAGTTAGATCAAGGTTTTGCAACTCCATTCTTCCCCTTTGTTCGAAAACGAAGAAAAAACGGTTTTGCAGATCCAAACACAAACTTGTCTTCAAAGATCAAGCTTCGTTTCGCGAAGAGTCAGAAGGAAGGTTGCTCACTACCACGCTACGGTGCTAGGGGACCTATTGGAGGCGAAGTTGCGAGCGGAGATTTTACCGGAATTACTCACGGTACCGGAAAACGTCCGTTAAAGCAACGTTGAGGTAAGGGCTCCTTCCAAACTTTTAGTTTGCATTAGGACTTATCTGTGGTTGTGTGGGAAGGAATTTTGTTAGGGTTAAATGTATCGGTTTGGGGAAAAACGAAATAGTGCGTTATGGGTAAAACCTTAGAGTTTAGGTTTTTGTTTATATTGATGAATGTTTCGTGGTAAATGAATTGAAGTCATTGTATATGATTATGAACAAATGAAATGGTTTGTATCTGGGTGTTATGTTGCTTTGATTGGTTGTTCGTGTTTTTGACATGCTCTTAATTGATATTGATGAGATTTGATGTGTGTATGGTTGGATTTGTGAATAAATGAATTGATATGTTTTGATGTGAGAATTTGCTTTGTTTGTGTGTGTGAACTTGAAACCATTTAAGTTAAATGAGCATTAAGAATGGGGAATCTCTTAATGTCTCGTTTACTTATGTGCGTTGTTTGTGAAAATCGTTTAAGTTAACTGGACGTTAGGAGGGGGAACCTCTTAATGCCTCGGTTACTTAATATTTTGTTTAAGAAAAATCGTTTAGTTAACTGGGCGTTAAAATGGGGGAATCCTTCTAATGTCTCGGTTACTTAACATTTGTTTTGAAAACCGTTTAAGTTAACTGGACATTAAGGAGGGGGAATCTCTTAATGTCTCGGTTACTTAATATTTTGTTTTAGAAGAAAATCGTTTAAGTTAACTGGGCGTTAAGAATGGGGAATCTCTTAATGTCTCGGTTACTTAAATATTTTGTTTTGAAACGTTTAAGTACTGGACGTTAAGGAGGGGAACCTCTTAATGCCTCGGTTCTTTAATATTTTGTTTTAAAGAAAATCGTTTAAGTTAACTGGGCGTAAGAATGGGAATCTCTTAATGTCTCGGTTACTTAACATTTTGTTTTGAAAACCGTTAAGTTAACTGGGCGTTAAGAATGGGGAAATCTCTTTAATGTCTCAGTTACTTTTATTATTTTGTTTTGGAAAATTGTCTGAGTTAACTGGGCGTTGAGAATGGGGAATCTCTTAATGTCTCGGTTACTTAATGTTCGTTTTTTGAAATCGTTTCAGTAATGAGTATTAAGAATGGGGAATCTCTAATGACTATTTACTGAAGTGTTTGTCTTGAAAATCGTTAAGTTAAATGAGAATTAAGATGGGGAATCTCTTAATGTCCTCGCTTTTTATGTGTGTTTCGGTAAATCGTGCTGACCCAGGATAGGTGGCACTTGGTAAACAGTAAAGGCCGTGATAGGCAGTACGTTTACGATTTACGTTTGGTAAGTCGTGCTGACCCGGGATGGGTGCACTCGGTAAACGTACAGACCGTGATAGGTAAGTAGTTTACGACTTACGTTCCGTGAGGGAATTGTGTTTGGTAATTGTGCTGACCCGGATAGGTGGCAACCTCGTAACAGTACGGACCCGTGATAGGTAGTACGTTTACGACTTACGTTCCTGCGGAATTGCGTTTGTCCGTGAGAGACTGCGCAGGGGTCTGTCCGTGAGAGACCACGCCTGGTTTAAGTTAGACGAGAATTAAGAATGGGGATCTCTTAATGTCTCGTTTACTCGTGTATGTTTTGTAGTTGTGCTGACCCGGATAGGTGGCACCTCGGTAAACGGTACGGACCGTGATAGGTAGTAGTTTTACGACTTACAGTCCTGAGGGAATTGTGTTTTCCGCAAAGAGACTACACCCTGTTGATTTGGAACTGTTGGTTCATTTTTGTTGTGTAGTAATGTGTTATAAATGCTAAGTGTTATGTTTTGGAATTTGGTGATAAACATGTTTGATTGCATACATTTCGAAATCCATGATGTTGTATTAATTGTTGTGAAAATGCTAAGTGTTATGTGTTGATATGTTGTGTGTAAGTATGATGGTTATCGAGATCCAATTGTCGTGGTAATCGCGTAGGAATTGCTAAGTGTTAGGTTGTGACGTGATTAGGGAATTGACTTGAGTAAAATGCATGAATTTTTGGAAAACGATCAGGGAAATCGATTTCCCAATCGATTGGATGAGTTGCAGGAAGTTCACCATTTTGACCAAAATCGAATTGCAAATCGATTGTATAAATATATCTTTCAAATCTTTAGAAATCGATTTGAAATCGATTGGCAGAGAGGCAGGAACTCAGCAAACTGCCGAAATCGATTTGGAAACGATTTGGCAACCCAGGGACTCATCAGAACTGACAAAATCGACTTAGAAATCGATTTGGTCATGCAGAAACTCAGCAGAACTGACCAAATCGATTTGGCAATCGATTTCCTCAGCAAAAGTTACTTATTTTGAGTTAGATAATCGATTTCTCAATTGATTTTCAATGCTTTGGTCAGTTATTTATTATCTTAATGGTTTGAGAACTTCATTTTGAGTTCATTGTTTAATTGACAAGCATTATATGAACTTTTAGCATATGGAAAATCCTTAAGGTGCATGCTTAGTTTGAAAGGTTATTTTGTGCATTTAAAACTTAAATGTTTATGTGTTATCTGTTATTTTGGTGGTGACCTTTACAATTATTGTGGAAATCTGGGCTCGCCCTCAGATGAGAGTCAGGAACTCCTACCGATTCGTACCCTACGGACGGGAATGGAGATGGGAACGCTTGACTGCAGCTACATTAGGAGGACTCATGGGCGGCTGGAGATTACCCAGGGTGTTTAGTTGTGTTGAATAATGATCAGATTAGGTTGACATAGAGGGATCAGAGTTCTTTCTTTTGTATTGTATTTATTTTTAAAATGGAAAGACTGTACCTATACTAATATGTCAGCTTGAACATGTTATTTTCAATGGTGTTACATGTACCTTTTGTTGTTGTGTAAATGGTTTGGATTTATAATTGGAGTGACTTTTCCCCGTGCTTGTAAATCATAATGACTCATTATTTATCCAAAGACATTTTCTTGTTATTTCTCGTTTCAGTTATTTTCCTTTTAAAAAAAAAATATACCCTCGCTTTGAAAAACGGGGTGTTACATAGAAGTGGAAAGTTGCTCACCTCCGTGCTCGGTGCTAGTACCTAATAGAGATGCGGCGTTGCGAGCGGAGATTTTACCGGAATTTCTCGCGGAACCACGAGAACTCATCGTAAGCTAACATTGAGGTAGGGCTCCTTCCAAACTTCTGCTTGCATTAGGATTACCTGTAGTTCTGTGTGGAAGGAATTTGTTAGGGTTAAATGTGATCGATTTGGGGAAACGAAACTAGTGTGTTATGGGTAAAACCTTTAGAGCTAGGTTGTGTTATAGTGAATGAATGTTTCGCGGTAAATGAAATTGGAATGTATCTGGGGTATATGTTGCGTGATTTGTGTTGTTGTATTTGGTGTGTTCGTATTGATGTTTGTTATTGTGTGGTTGTTGTGAATTATGGCTTGATGTAAAGTATGTTATTGAATTTGTTTCTGTGGATTTGCAACCATTAGAGTTTAAACGAGT
>PGTU02010509.1:0-13937 GCA_002896215.2 Cicer echinospermum | reverse complement strand
CTATATAGTGGTACGTGAACGGAAAGCGTCCAATGTAAGAGCTTTTTCCCCATGCAGAGTTAGGTTAGATATTAAATTAGCGATTCGTAAGATATTGATATGATGTTTGGATGTCTTAAAAGAAAAATGTCGATTTTATTTTCGTCGTAAAGAAAATAACTATCATGCTTTGATTGTTTCTTTTGAGTAATATCTCTATTTTGATGAAATTAATTATAGAGTTATATTTTTATTATCATACCTTGATCAATATGTTTGTTGTGAAAACGTTTAATGTCATACATCTTTTATAGTACTTAATTATAAAGTTATAATTTTTATAATGATATAATTATTAACATGTTTATTACGATGTATTTAATTTTAATTCTTGACTCTTGTGTCTTGATGAAATTGATGAGAATTTTATATTTTTTAATTTTAACAATATGAGAAAATTGATTATTGAATGCATTAATGAATAGTTCATTTTTAGAATGCGGAAAACTTTATAGTAAAAAGAATGAAATTTATGTTGTTATTGTATTCTTGGTGATGTGAGTTTTAATTTTTATCAATAACACGTAGTGATTTTTGAGATAGTTTTTCACATTTGATGTGTTGAAGTTATTGAGTTCTAACCATGAACATCCATGATAACGTAAATTTGATGTTTTATGTAATTTAAAAGCAATTAATATGGAATAATTTATCTTTGTGGTTGCCTAAGTGGCTGATGATCTGTAGTTTGAATAGTTTTCTTTGTGGCTGCCTAAGTGGCTAGTGATTTGTACATTTCGAACATCATTATCATTGTCATGACATACCATATGCATCTTTGTGGACACCTTAATGGTTGGTTTAATTTTCCCCATTGGTATGGGTGACTTCTGTGTGGATGCCTTAGTGGCTGACAATATCCGAATCATATATGTTTAGGACATGCATAATTTGCATACATTTTATTGTCATTGTTATTTTTATATAATTATTTGTTCTAAGGTGAGTTCTCACTTGTTATTTTGAATACATTTTTATAATTTTTGATACACATTAGAATCGACTAAAAATCAATTCTTCTGCTTAAATCTTTTTTATTACAAAAGAATTTTATAGATTTATATTTTAATAGTGTTACTTATTAATTGGTCTTATTTTGCCGTGGGATGAACTGACCCCTTACACCAACATTTAGGTACTAACGATCTCGAAGAGTTGCATGAATGACGTTTTCTTGGCGCACGCGCGTGGGAAAAGGGGTACTTTAATAAAATAATAATAATGCTTGTAGTGATAAGACCGTTGTGATACAATTTTTAAGTTTATTTATTTTTCATCGTCGATTTTAAATAGAAATGCGGAGGCGGGGTCCTTCCGTTAGGAAAAACTTGAATTATTCTATTTTTAAGTGAACATTTTTTACAATGTCTTTACAAAAAAAATAATATCCGATAAATTGCATTGTGTTATTTCTAAATATGAAATCAAACTATTTACTAGAGAAATTTTATTGATCATATGATGAACTACTTTAAAAAAAATTAATTTCGTTTTTGAAAGAAAATAAATATTTTTAAGTAATGTCTTGGATCAAAATCCAGGGCATTACAATGTGGTATCAGAGCACTAATTTTCGGACTTTGGTGGGATGGGACGCTTCGTGTATGTCGCATGTTTTTTTCTTGTGATATGTTACTCATGTTAATGTAAATTTTCTAATTATTTGAGTTTTACTAATATTTAAATGTCTATTATGTGTCATTAATTATGTAACCTCTTGAAATGAATTTTATTAATACTTAACTTTATTAAGTTATTAAGTGTAACCTTCTTAAATTTGAATTTTTAGAATTATTAAATTCCTATTAAGTGCCATTAAATATGTTATTTCTGTTTATCTAATTATTAATTTACTTAAGTTCTATTATGTGCATCAATTGTATAACCTCACGATTTTTGTCATTAAAATATATGTTTTAAATATATTTGTGTAATAGTGTTATTTAAAGTTTTTCAAACCTGAAATCTCTGTAACTACTTGCATGCTTTAATTGGCATTGTCTTTTATTTTAGTTTAAGTGTTACATTTTATAATTAGATGTTTTACTTGTTCACGATCATGATTATTTAATTTTTATAATTTAAAACACTCTACTCTTTTATATACTAAGTTTATATGCTAACTATTTTATGTCATCTATGACTTAAATTTCAATTATGTGAATTAATTGTCTAATTTCGTTGAGTAATTATGATATCAATATATGTTTTAAATTCTTGATCCTATGATAGAAAATAATTTTAAATCAAGCAATAAACATTTATGGGTTGTATGATATTGTGAAATGTTAGAGTTATTACCACGATCTTAAAATTATTTCAATCTAAATCACAAAGTAAATTTGAGCTTTCATCATGTGATCTAAATGTATGTAATAAAGACAATGTTCTAACTATATTCTGTAAATTTGTATGATCCCCCAAAATAGAAGGGAGGATAATACATAAAAAGTTGTATTGGAGGATTTCTGCTAAGGAAAAGACTTGGTATTTAAGGTGTCCATTGACCCACCTCTCTATTCCTCTTCCTGGGAACCCTCCAAAGAACCTTTCGTATAACCCGACCTACTATATAGTTTAAAAAAGACTTCCTACTACCGCAAAAGTTAAAATAGTTATAATATTTTACTAATTAGATAATTTAGAAGCGTTATGCTCTCGCCACAAATCGATCGTTCCCCAAGGAAGAAACGACTGACTAAAGTGATCCAAGCCATAAATGCATGGCGCGCAACAATGCCCCAACAAGCTAGCTGCGGGCGTCCAGGCTCAACGAGATGCACATAGGGATCAGATGGATGAACAGCAATGCAGCAAGACATGAATGAATTTCGTCGACAAGACCACCTAAATTAGAAAGGGAACATGACCCGACAAGGTTGATCTTGTGGCTACAAGAAAATCGAGAAGACTTCAATCCTACACTGCACAACAAATGCGAAAGGTAGAGTACGCGACCCATTTGATGATTGTGAAGCTGAATAGTGTGGCGAGGTGGCGAAAGAAATGAGGGCTGAGATTAGTAAGATTTAAATGGGCTGAGATTAGTAAAATTTAAATGGGCTGAGATTAGTAAAGTTTAAATGGGTTGAGATTAGTAAAATAAAAATTAATGAATTTAAATGGACTGAGTTATTGGCTGAGATTAAAATGAATAGGTTAGTAAAATGTCTCAAGCCCAAAGTAACTTAAACAAAAAAACAAAGTTCAAAATAGAAAACCCTAATTACTAATTGAGGTTGGGTGGCTGATGAGAGAAAGAAACTCATGTGCGGCTGGGTTAGGGCTGTTGGCAAAATGGGTTAGCTGATGTCAGAAAGAACCCCAGTTGCGACTGGGTTGGGGTTGATGGCAAAACTCAGGTCGATTGGCTAATGGCATGCATCAGCTACGGCCAGGTTAAAAAATAAAAGGGAAAATGAAGAACACATAAACGGTGATGGCGACCTCGGCGACGACGACAGTGGCAACAGTGACATCAGCGATGGCAACAACGAAGAAGACATCATCACAGGTTCAGATTTTTATTCGTTTTCGTTCATTAAATAAAAAAGTTTACATTTTTTAAATAAAAGAGTGATTTTGATGATGATGATGATGATGATAAATAGCAAAATATGTATTGTGCAGGAAGAAAAAACAACATACCTTAATATTTCGTGTTTGTTGTTTGTTACTAAAAACTCTTTCTGATTTCTCCCATTTCTCCTTCTTTGTATGTGTATTTTTCTTAGAGTTAACCTCAGATTCTTCCTCCTTTCTTGAAATTTGATAGGGTGTATTTATAGAGTTTTTTTATATGTTTAGTTGTTTTCTTATTTATGCCACTGTTTGAGTTTGAGCTTTCCAAATCCTTGTTTGATGTTTTAATTTCTTTGCTCATCATCTGTATTTTCCTGCACCGCTGATCCATTCACGATTTTGGCTTTTATTTGTTTTATCTGATTATGTTCATCTGTTTGAGTAAATTTGATTTGTTAGGTTAAAGAGTATTTTTTATTTGCAGATTTTTGGTTCATTTGTCTACATGTCTCTACCATATTTGTCTTTTAGTTTTTTTGTTTCAAACTCATAATTTTGTCTTTTAGATTTTATCATGTGTACAATAGCTGACTTGTAAAAAAAAAAGGTTTTTAATTAGCTACAAAAGGCACAAGGATAGTGCTTTAAGCAGTGCAGCAACATAAAAAATTCAATTGAGGCAGGTAGCTGGAGCAAGGCAATGCTGCAAAAACGAAAACAAACAAAGCATGGAGCAGCTGACATGGCTTTTTTTTTTTTTTTTTCTTTTTTTGTTTAATTGTATTGATTTGACCTAATATTATGGTTGTTTTGATTTGGTTATGATTTGATACATTGTATTAAATTGTAATTTGATTTGATTTTAGAATTGTAATTAGATTTGAAATTGTAAATTGATGAGCCTATTTATTGTAATTATTTTTATTTCCC
Source organism: Cicer echinospermum (assembly GCA_002896215.2). NCBI lineage: Eukaryota > Viridiplantae > Streptophyta > Magnoliopsida > Fabales > Fabaceae > Cicer > Cicer echinospermum. Next base: position 9,446 of record PGTU02010509.1, on the reverse strand, counting down.
TTTTTAATATATATTTCCTTTTTGATTTATTTTTTTAATAAATTGACACCAAAATTAGGGTACTACAGCTGTCCCTATTTAATTATATTCTTACTTGAACATATGAAAATATGAACAATATGATATTTGTTTTCATGCTATTAGGTAAAGGATTTAAATAATATAAGGACCTAATTTTGATCCAATAGCAAACACATGTATTAAAGTGCCTTAAGATGTTAAAGTGGGAATGATGCAAAAAAATTTGAGATATGCAAAATGATGTCTTCGGATTAGTTACCGGATGCGTTAGATCGACAGAAATAAAATAATCGTCTTCGGGTTGGTTACCGAATGCGTAGTAGATCGGACATAAATTAAGGTTATCGTTCTTCGGATTGGTGTATGATCGTCTTCAGTGGTTACCGATGCGTAGATCGACAGAAATGAAGGTGTCATTTCAATGGTTACCGATCGATATAGATCTATAGAAATAAAAAAACTATGGATTCGTCTTCGGTATTGGTTACCGAATGCATAGATTATAGACAAAAATGATCGTCTTCGGATGGTTACCGATGCATGATCTATACTGAAACAAAAATGATCGTCTTCGGATGGTTACCGATGCATAGATCTATAGAAATGAAGTGATCATCTTCGGATTGGTAAACCGATGTCTAGATTATAGAATAAAGTGATCGTCTTTGGATTGGGTTACCGAATGCGTAGATCTATAGAATTAAAAATGACCGTCTTCGGATCTATGAAATGAAGTGTATCGTCTTCAGATTGTTGTCGATGCGTAGATCTATAGAAATTAAAATGATCTCTTCGGATTTGGTTATCGATGCGTGATCTATAGAAATGAAGTGATCGTCTTCAGATGGTTACCGATGTGTAGATCTATGAAATGGATGTGATTCGTCTTTGTTTACCTGATGCGTAGGATCGTATATTGTCCAATCTCGAAGGTAGATTAAAGAGGGAGAATAAGTATATGATACTTGCAATCGAGCGATAAGGTTGAATGATTTGTGTGTTATGCATTGAGTATAGGTAAGTGTCAATAAGATGCAAGGATCATGTGAGTATGAGTAAATTATGCATGATTTATGTGTGTATGTATTATTAGATCAATTTTTGTTCATTTTTGATTCCCAATCCTTATACTCTTCTTGTCCCAAGATTCAATGAATGAAGATAACAACCATATTTGTCATGACGATCCAGTATGTCTCGTGTGACCGCTTTTTCGAGACGAAGCAAATCCCATTGTTTAAAATGGTTACCCTCTTATTATTTTCACACACTCATAATATATTGAGAATCAAACCAAGTTCCCGTGTATATACTTTTCATAGTGTCAAATATTTAAAATACTTTTAAAATTTCACATATTTCAAATTCCAACATTTATTTGTCATAAAACAATTTTGAAACATAGAAATAATAATGAAGGGATTGGTATATAAAGAGTGTAACGTACAACATTGAATGACGATATTGAAATAATGTATCATTCGTTACATTGAAAGCAAAACAATTGAGGTAGGGGTTAACATGTGGGGATGAATATGTTTAATTTAAGTGAGACATAACAAAGCTAAGTCATTCTCGTAATTTTAGGAATCTAATAATCAGCTTCCAAGGAATAATAATTGCCCAATGTGAAGCGTTGAATTTTTTTCCCTGACTTTTGCATGGAACGCTCTTCCAAGTTTCCAATCCATCAGGATGCTCTAATTTTTGCCTAGGCCGCCTTTTCAGTTTTTTCAACCTAGCGAAGCCCTATTTTTTAAAGGCATAATATTTTTTGACTGCATCTGAATTTACTAGAAGTGGAAGGTCGTCTCCATCCATTTCTGCCGAGTAATAAGCTCCCAAGAAAAAGCTTTTTTCACACGATATGGTCCTTCATAATTCGGGTCCATTTTCCACGAGCATTCTTTTTTTATGGCAATATTTTCTTAACACAAGTCCCCTTCTTGAAACTCTTGAGGAAGAACTTTTTCTTCGTATGGCCTTTTTAAGTCTTTTTTGATGTATAACTGGTCGTGACATAGAGCTATCATTCTTTTTTCTTCTATGAGATTTAATGGTGGTCAAATTGTGATTTAACCCACTCAGCCTCTTCTAGTTTTTGTTTCCATCAATACTCTAATCGAGGGATTTCAACTTCAATAGGAAAGACTGCTTTCACTTCCATACACCAATGAGAAAGGAGTGCCCCTGTTGAGGTGCGAATAGATAGGTTCTATAAAACATGTTAATCAAAGGGAAGCATTTTCATGTCAATCCTTATATGTCTCCACCATCTTTTTGTATGATCTTCTTGATATTCTTATTTGCTGCTTCTATAGCTCCATTCGCATTTTCGAACGATATGGCGAAGAATTATGGTGCTAAAATTTTGAACTATCACACAATTATTTCATCATTTTGTTATTCAATTAGTCGCGTTATCGGTGAATGATCTTGTTTGGCAAGCCATTATCAACAAATCAATTCTCTTTTGATGAATTTGACAACCACACTTCTCGGACTTCACATTGGCATAAGAAGCGGCTTCAACCCATTTGTGAAATAATCAATAGCTACCAGGATAAACTGGTGACCATTGGAAGCTTTAGGCTCGATGAGTCCAATAACATCCATCCCCAAACATTGAAAACGGCCATGGTGATTGTTAAAACATTCAAAGAGGTGGGCGATACATGTATTTTATCAGCATATATATGACATTTATATGACTGATTTCTTTACGTGACTAAAGCAATCATATTCCATAGTCAAACCAATAATAGCCAGCCCTCAAGATTTTTTCTTGCCATTGCATGTCCATTTAGCATGAGTTCCAAAGAACCTTCTGAACCTCTTGATGATCTTTTCTGCTTCCTGCTTATATTCACACATCTGAGGAGAACCATATCATGATTCCTACTTATAAAACACATCACCATTTAAGAAGAAGTTCATTGACAACCTCTCTCAAAACCCTCTTGTTGTTTCTGAATACCTGATGATATTCCCTATTCTTAACATATGATTTATATCATTAAAACCATGGTTTTCTATCAAGCTCTTCTTTTATCGATAAGCAATATGCTGGCTTATCCTTTTGTTGAATTTATGACTGGCACATCCTGACCGACATTATTTTGAACATTGATGACAATGTGGCCAAGGCATCAGGCAGTTGGTTTTCTTCTCGAGGGAAATATGGTGAAAAGTGATCATGCTCGAAGTTTTCTACCAATTCGTTGATATGTGTATGATACAAAATCAATTTGAATCTCGAAGTTTCCCTCTCCTTTTGGTTTGATGATAACCAAAGATGAGTCTCCATATACCTCAAGAACTTTATCTTTGACTCAATGCTTCTTAATGCCCATGACAAATGCCTCATATTCTACAATATTGTTTGTGCAATCAAAACACAATCTAGCTGTAAATGAGTGAATTGGTTATCCAGAGAAATCAAAATGCCCCAATTCCATGACCTAACGCGTTTAGAAGCACCAGTCAAAAACCGCGTCCATATTTATTTTCAGGTGATTCATTCTCTTCAAATAAGTCATGATGCCTTCATCGGGGAATTCAATTGCATTGATTTGATAATCTTCTACAGGTTGTTGGGCCAAATACTGTGCTCAGGGCATTCCTTTTATAGCGTTTTGTGTAACATATACCAAATCGTATTCTAATAACAACATCTGCCAACGGGCAAATCCTTCCAGTAAGAGCAGGTTTCTCAAGATATACTTAATTGGGTCCATTTTTAGACACTAAACCAAGTTGTATGAAATAACATGTATTGCCTCAACCGTACGAGCAGCCCATGCTAAATGCGCAACATGTTCGTTCAAGCAATGAATATCTTCTTTCACAGTTGTGTGAGCTTTTTTCTCAAATAATAAATAGCATGTTCTTTTCTTACCAGATTCGTCATGCTGCTGCCAGTACACAAACCCATTGAATCGTCAAGTACTGTCAGATACATAATAAGAGGTTTCCCAGGAACAGGAGGCACTAAGATTAGAGTTTTGACAAGTACTGCTTAATCTTTTCGAAAGCTTTTTGAAATTATCATTCCATTCAACCTTTTTGTCTTTGCGCAACAACTTGAAAATTTGGCTCGCATGTAGCGGTGAGATGCGATTATGAACCTAGAAATGTATTCATCTACCCAAAAAGCCACAAACTTCTTTTTGTGTGCGTGGAGTGAGCATTTCTTGTATGCTCTTACTTTATCTGGGTCCACTTCTATCCCTTTTTGACTAACGAAAACGCCAAAGTAACTTGCCTGATGTTTACACCAAAAGTGCATTTAGCAGGGTTTTAAACGGGTCTGAATTCCTTAGTCGGCACAAACAACTTTTTGAAGGTTAGATAACATGTTCTTCTTCGGTCCGATATTTTGCAATCATATCATCCACGTAAACCTCTATTTTCCTTATGCATCATGTCATGAAACAAAGTTACCATTGCTCTTTGATAGTTGGCCAAGCATTCTTTTCAATCAAATGGCATGCACCTTTTATAACAGGAAGTTCCCCATTGTGTGATGAATGTAGTTTTCTCCAATATTCGGGAGCCCATCTTGATTGATATACCCTAAGAACCATCATGAGGAGAAAATGAGAATATTAAGCATTGCTATCTACTAGGATCAATGTGAGGCAAAGGAAATCGTCTTTTGGACTAGCTTAATTTAAATCTCCGATAATCAACACACGTCGAACCTTTCCATCTTTCTTTGGAATTGAAAACAATATTAGCAACCCTTGAGGGATATTTTGCCACTGCTCAAGAAACCAGCCATCATTAATTTTTTTTTGACCTCTTCTCTTAATTTTAAGTGACAATATCAGGCCTCATCCTCCTCAATTTTTGTTTAAATGGAGCACATTCAGGCTCTTGATGGTAGTTGTGTTCACTATGTTAGTATCTAGCCAGGCATATCCTGATATGACCATGCAAAGACATCCAACTTAATCAAATAAAGTTATAACCAGCTTTTCTCGTTCACTTTTCTTTCATAGACATGCCATTTTTAATTTCTTTCTTATCTTGTTCAGTCCTAAAATTGTCACCTCAAAAAAGGTTCTTGATAAGGTTGGATTATCTTAGATTCTTGTTCAATTAACCTTTCGATTCTGGGGGAGGCTCACAATCGTCTTCACAGTCCTCCATTAGCGTGATAATTGGTGTTGAAAATTAACAAGGAATGTGTTCTAGCGCTGCTATTTTCAACATATTCATTTTCGACTCTGCATGTGTTTAAATTTAGAAGAAAAGGGAAAAAAATATGAATAAAGTATTGCCAAAAACAAAAAAAGAAAACAGTTGGAGAATTCCAAAAAATGCGTTTATTGATCAATAAGTAGGAATTGAAATTCATGCGCGCCTAATTAGCTTATTCCTTATAGCCTTGGGCAGAGCAAAATGAGTTAAAATACATAATTACTTTGAACTGAATTAACAAACACGGGATAACTCGATGATCTTCCAATTATTTGAGATTGGTGTTTGGAGCACAAGGGTACACCAATTTGAGAGTATCATCATCAACATGATCCTCTTCCACAACAGCCACTTGATCAGCATATATTATTTCGGCGCTTTGAAAGGTTTTGATGAATGTCACAAAATAGGGATCTTTGTGAATTTGATACCGATTTTCCCAACGATTATTAGCTTGCTTTCTCGTGTTTCTTTACAGCATTCTCTTGATCAAATTTGGTAGGGTAATATCACAACCCGTACTTATCCTTCTTTTCCCGAATTTAACAAAGCTACTCCTTCCAACATGGATTTTTGTAGAGTTCATCTATGTGGTAGATAGTTTTGGTTCTTTTAAATGAAATTCCTCACCCATGAAGACAACTTGACGATTTCTTATGCTTGGAAGCAAGTCTCAATGGCTTTCTGTGTCTTCAATGTAGCCCGTAGAAAATAGATGACTCACTATCATATTTTCTTCCCCAGATATTATCACCAGTATTGTTTCACTATTACTTTAGATTTTGATGGAGAGTGGATTGCCACTGCTCCAGTACCTGTGAATCAACGGTCTCCCTAAAAAGCAACTTTACGCCGCTTAATATCCATCACTTAAAGGTTATTCCAAAGTTATGAGTCCGATTTGATCGACAGGTCAATCTCACCAATAACTTGTCTTCTGGACCTGTTCAAATGCTTTCACCACCATAGCACTCGGCTTCAAACAAGCCCCATCACAAATAGTTTTGATAGTGTTGATTCGGCATGACATTAACGATAACCATTATCAACTAGGCACTCGTGCAAGAATATGATCAGACATTTCACATAGATGTGTAGTGCTTATATAGCTCCACCCCCTCAGCTGGTAATTCAACATTACTAAAAACCAACCCGTTACAGCGTGGATGTTACTGACCACTCCATCAAACTGCGGTCGACAGTGATATCATGAGTAACATGGCCTCGTTTAAAACTTTCACAGTGCCTTCTAATGTGCTTCAGAGGTTTTAATAACAGAAAAGACATAATCTTAGAGGGGTTGATTTAGTATCTTACACCTTATACTACTACTGCTTGATAAACTCAAATATCATTAGCTTCTTCTTCAGGTATTGTCTTTTGCAAGTTTCTGATCCTGATGCTATGATACACAACATCCTTCCCTTTTTTTCCACGACCTTCTTTTATCTAAGTTCTTCATAGTGTAACTCGACCACTTCGGTCATCGCACCAATCCCTGAAATATTGGTGACATTAGTACCGATGTTTAAAGATATCACCTGAACTGATGATTGACTAAATGGGATGTGACTTCATAACTCCATGGTACCGCCGTTGTTATTTTCATAAGGAAAAGAGGTTGGTGCTTGGACAATTATTGCACGTTTTCCACCATGAGTTGGCTTAGGATTCTCTTTTCTATAGAGGATTTCCCATGGTCTTGGAAAAGATATATCATTTTCCATGCATGGCTCTATGGTCAATACATGATTATCTTTTGTATATTTGTCTATCTCTTCTTCAATGAGATTGACAACGGCATCTTCGTGACCCGACAAAGGATTATTCCCTACGTTGGGACCGTCTTCCTTGAAGGTAAGCCATTTTGAATTAATCAATTCTTGCACTTTAGTTTTTAAGGCTTGACAACCTTCGACGGAATGCCCCACAGCTCCAGCATGGTATTCACATTTGGCATTTGGATTATACCATTTCAGGAATGGTGGTTCTAGATGTTTCATTGGCCTCAAGACTACCATTGAATTTTGAAGTAAGTGAGGCAACAATTTGCTGTACGTGACAGGAATTGGGTCAAAACGAGTTATCCTTTTTTGATTGACAGGTGGTCTGTAGTGATTTGAGATTGGACTTTGGTTCCATTGACCTTGTTGGGAAAATGCGGTAGGTGGTGGTTGATAAAAAGGTGGCCTTGAAGGGTGATATTGAGGGTATGAGGCTTGTGTGGTTGCGGCCACATATGGATAAGGAATGTAAGGAGTTTGTGGTATCGGGGGCTGGAAATTTGGGGGTCGATAAGAATTGATGGGTGGAAAATAGGAGACTTTGGGGTTTACCATTACAGCGTTAGCGTCCCCTTCTTATTATTGTGTGAAGGTCGCTTGGAGTCTTTTTATTATGCCAGTTGCTGCACATACGATCTTGCCACTCCTCATCCCACTTTCTATCCATTTCTGCTATCATGACAAGATCAGAAAAGTTTGATGACATATCCCATTCATCTTATCATAAAAGGCGACTGGAGGAGTATCCATAAACATACAAACCATTTCTCTTTCAGATAAAGGAGGTTCTACTTGTGATACCAGTTCCCTCCACCATTGCGATATTCTTTGAAACCTTTGTTGTCCTTTTTCAAATGAATTTTTACATTTCAGCCTAGGGATCAGGGCCATGTCAATCATTGTACCTGTATTGTTTCAAAAAGCATCAGTTAGTCTGTCCAGAATGAATTGATTTTGCTCGAGAGTGCAATATACCCAACTTAACGATGCCCCACTCAACTGTCTTGGAAAATGAATGAGAAGTTTTATCGTATGAGCATGAGAAACCCATCTTTTTCTTGCAATACATAGTTAGATGATTTTTAGGACATGTGTTGCCTTTGTATTTTTCAAAGTCGGGAACTTTGAATTTTGGAGGGATAGTCACATCAGGAACCAAACACATGTCGAAAGCTTCGAGACCATAAACATTATGCCCCTCAATTGCTTTGATTCGCTCTTCTAAGACATGAAATTTTTCCTTTGATTGTGTATCATCCCCAATGTGACGTTGATGCCAATTCCCGTTAACATCAAAATGGGGCACTTGAGGTACACTATATGGAATATTTTATGTGGGTATAGTGTTTTGGGATGGCATATATCCCAGATGAGGAGGGATTTGTGATTGGTTTAAGTTTTGGGGATCGACAGCTGAGTGGTTTTGGTTATTTTCTATGGGGTTGATGACTACAGGCGGAGTATAACCAGGCGGGAGACCATATATAGGAAATTGCATAGTTGCAGTGCGGAATTGTTGGTTAGTCGGGGTAAAACCCGGTGGATGAGAAGGAGTAGTTTGGTGTTCTTCATTTACAATTGGAGGATCCCCATCTGTATTCTCCTTCCTTGCCAAAGCCTGTATAGCTTCCAAGATTCGATCGACCTTTTCCTTCAGTTGGTTGACATCCGCTCTCATCACCTCTTGGTTTTGCTCGAGTTCATCTATGATCTTGGAATTCGCGCGCGTTCGATAAGGGTGTCGGGGAAACAGCTTTATTGATTTTTTTTCTGTTTTTTTTATTAAAAAAGTAAATAAATAAATAAAATTTCTATGAGTATTAAAATATGAATGCGATGGAAATAAAATAAATTAGTTAATTATGATAGTTGGATAGTGGGGAATCATACGCCTTAGGTAATAGCAAGGACAAATTATTAGTGAAGAAAATATGAGGACTGGAAATCAAAATAGAAAATCCTTCATTGATAAGAAAAAGAGTACCTCATATTCAAATTAAAAACTACATTGACTATGGGATTTCAATCTTCTTTTTTAATAGGACAACCAATTTTCTCCTCCAATTCTTCTATCAAATTTTTGCAATATTCAACGAACTTGTAAACTTTGACTGTGCATTACCGCATCAATCTCTCTTAGATGCTTTGGAATTTTTAAGACTGCTTGATTAGCTAGCATTGCCAATTTTGAAAAGTAGTCTTTCCAATGTCTTTCTTTATCTTTCAGCTCTTTATAGATCTCTTGATTCTTTAATTGACCTAGCAACACCTTAAACCGATCCTCCCAATATAAGGTTTCGTCCTTTAGGTCACTATAGATCTTTTCTTGGTAATCAATGTAATTCTTTAGCTCACTAGAATTCTCCATTTCTATTCTTAGTGCGTCTTGATGTTTTGAGAGTAGTTATTCAATTTCTTCTTTGTGTTGCCTCTCAT
>PGTU02010508.1:0-12200 GCA_002896215.2 Cicer echinospermum | reverse complement strand
AGAAATTCATGAATTTGTAGTCTAGACATAGGTGCAGGTCATGAAACCAATTAAATTAGTTGCAAAGCAATAATTTACAAGAGAATTTCTATACGGTAATGTTTAATTCTAATCTTAAATCTACTAAGGAATTAGGGGTTACTTTGGAATTAAAGGTTCTGTCACTAAGACATTAGGGCAAGAATAATAAAGAGAATTTGGTAATAATTCAACCAGGGTTGGATTCGAAGTGAAACTCATCCCTGACATTTTTCTCAATTCATAAAGGATCAATTTTACTACTGTTGTCAATTTTAAATATTATTTCAATCAACTTGGGAACTTTTTGTTCGATTTTAGTAACTAAATATAATTCAATAGTAAAACGCAATCCTTGAGTTCGACACTCGTTACTACCGTTTTATTATTACTTGCAACGATTCACTACACTTGCTGAAACACTATCAAGTAAGAAGGTATGTAAAAGACACAAAAAGATAAGCAAAAAAGATCTTACCAACACAAACGACTCGAAACAGGCTCAGTGGTAACAACGACAAAAAACGCGGCGAAGACGGATTTTTATGATTGTTGGCAAAACTGAAGGAAAACAAATGTAGGATGAAGCGTTTGATGCGTGAATCACGAAACTATTGTTTTCGACAACCACCGTGATGATAGGAATCGAGGTCCAAAGCCAACAGTTTGAATGTCCGATTTCGTCGTTGTTTCAAATGCGATTGTTCACGAAATTATAGAATTGAGCATTGAGTTTGAATATATGGTAGTTACAACTCACAACGGCGCTTGCAACAGCCACCGAAAGAGGCTTCACGGCGGTGTTGATGACATAGGAGAATGAGTCGCGACTTTGTGATCCGAGGGAAATATGAAATTGATTTTATGAAGTGGATATTGGTTAGGGTTATGACCCTTTAAATAGTTCATCAAAATGAAGAAGAGAGGGATGTGTGAGAATTTCAATGGCAGCGGCGTCTAGAGTGGAAGAAGACTGCATCGGGAAGAAGACTGCGATGCAGATTTTTAATTTGTGGAAGGGGGTGCAGCTAGCAATTACCTAGGTGCCAAAAGTAGCAGATTAAAAGACTTAAAACAAAGTGTGCCAAAGTCCTTATTAAAACAGTAAAAGGGGGTGTAGCAAACAGATCAATGGTGCAGATGAGAAAGTCTGTTGCAGTGTAATAAAAGCCCAAATAAATTAGAGGAGTAGAAAATAATGTGTAAATAGCAGTCTGACCCAAAATCCCTTTTCTAATAATTTTTTTTTTTAAAATCATTAATAAATAAATAATTTATTTTACTCCTCCATACTAAAAACTTTTTCTCTAAAATACTCATATTAAAATACTAATATTTTTCATAAAAATGAATAGATAAAATAGAAAAATACAATATTAACAATTTATCTTATTCACTAAATTAAATATCTATAAAATTATCACACTACATCAAATACACATGTAAGGAAAAGTAATCATAATCATTTATCAACATATATTCTAATACATGCAATACTAAATTAAATCTATAAAATCTATTAGATATATAAAATAATTTATTATAAAATTTGGGATATTACAATTCTCCCATTGTTAATAAAATTTCGTCCTCGAAATTTGAAGTGAATAACAACTGAACTGATATTTAATTAACCATCTTCAAGAATCAAACTTTGTCTACAATAATATTTAAGGTATTCACTACTCATTTAAGCACATCATGTCAAAAATCAATCAGCTTAGCATAATAGGCTAACATGACACAATGAATCATTAAACAATGACACCTAATATTTCAATCAGAATGAATACCACAATTACCCACAAATTTACAAAATGAGCAAAATTTATAGAGTTTAGTAACACCAACTTACTACCTCAAGTTCAATAAAAGCAAAAATATGCCAAATGGATTGTTAACTTCAACCAATCTCAACACTAATATGTTTCTAGTACTCTAATTTTTTTTTAATAATATATCAATTTTTTCAACAATTCGCTTAAGTAAGAAAGGAGAGCAATATTTCAATTTATTTCATATCTTAAGATTCAAATAGAGAAACACATAAGAATTATATCATAAACAATATCTTAGAACTCAAGAACTAGTAGTACATAACCATAGTGAAGAGACAAATATTTTCAATATTTTCAAAATACCACTCCAACCAAATATTCACCCCACATAAACCATTATCAGCTTCCACTAATGCCACATAAGAGTCTAATCACTCAATTTTATATAAGAAATGAACATGATTTTTATATACTTCAAAAATAAAATTAATAAGTATTCCTAACGATAATAACAACGGTTATTGTTGCCTCTTTTATCGACGATGAGTCATCGGAGTAGCTAGTTCCTCTTACTCATGTAGTCAACTACTTAAGGTTATCATAACTATAGTCATTTAAATTCGAACATGGATAATCAAAAGTATTTTTATCGTGGTTTAGGAGTGCGAAGGCGGCGCTACTACTCCTACTCCTTACTTCAAGTTAAAAATTCACTTAATTACACATTCGCATTAATTTTTTATTATTATTTTGTTAAAACTTACAAGTAGTAATAACAATACTTACATCAATATATAATCAATAATTCGATTGAAACAATATAGAACTATTTCACTTATAGATGCTCTCGACTATTCTAATTCTATACACTAATTCCCAACAATTAGAACACTTCAAACACAACAATTTAGTATTTACATAATCATATACACATTCACATACTTAATCCCAAAAATTAACACCAAAATTTGTTTCATCTCAGAACTAAAACATGTGAATTCTGTTTTTGGTATACTCAATAGAACCATCTAACAGCTCAATTGATCACGATTTATATTTTCTTTGAATAATGCTTAAGGTTACAGAAAACTAAAGCAGAGATTCTAAGTCAACAGATAGATAAATTAATTATTACGAAAAATACAACAAGCTACAAAAACAAATTGAATTACTAGTACATAAAAACCACTCTAAAGTTACACATATTCCAAATTGATTCTAACTTGAATTATTATTAAAAGTCATCACTAATCATTAGCACAAAAAAATCATTGAGAATTCAAAACTTTCCTTAAATTACTTTCAATAATATTACGTCTAAATAAAAACAACTTAATAATCACGTTTCTTAAATACAATAAAATAAAATAAATCACTTGATTTTAAAAACTATAAGATTTCTAAAATTTTACTTCGTACTTTAATAATCAAAACACATTTCTAAATAATTAATCGCTATAAAATTATTATTTTCGAACTTATACTTGAATAAAATTTAAACTATATATATAGATAGATAGATAAGAAATTTCCAATTAATTAACACTTTCAAAATAGTTCAATGTTATTTCTTATTTCTCAAACTTACAAAAAAAATAATAAAATTATATTTTAATATACATTAAGACTATGCACATGACCAAACATAAGGCATATTGGTTACGATAATAATTACATAATTCATAAATCTACCAAATTAAAGCCTCCTTTCACACAGCTATTCAACATGCTCGTAGATACATCATCAGTTTCTATCAAGCCACAAAATGGTTCCAAAGCATAAACACAGTCAATTTAAAAGATGTTGGAGCATTTCTAATCTTTAAAAATGGTCTTCAAATAAAAATTGCAATTTTGTAACTAATAAAAAATTAATAAAAACAAATTTTAGTCTCTATAGCATACCAATCTCCATGAAGCACTCTACACATTCCAATCCAATGCATAGCATCTTGCTAGGTTATTTTATGTAATAGAAAAAATGTACAAACAACATGTTACCTTCCTATATTAAACTCAAATATATATTTCGACATTGAAAACATAACAACTACAATCCTACTATAAAAAAGCATTCTACTCGTAAAATATATCGATTATAGAATCCAAAATTTGGATAACTTTTTTTAAAAAAAAATTCACTATTGAGAGATGATTTTTAAAAACTTTTGTTTCTCTTTATCTTTCTTTTTTCAAATTAGTAAACATTTTATCATTTTTTTTGGGTACTTTTATACGGTTTATATTGAATTTATAACTTTTCGTGATTTTATGAAGTAGAATGTTCTGTATTATGAGTTTCTCTGCCTTAGTCATCTTAAAATATCTTATATCTCTTGAGCTAAAAGAACTCGTTTAGAGTGGAAGCAATTACATTTTAAAGTTTAAATGTAACACTCTTTTCCATAAGTTTTGATATGTTAGCGCATGTTCTATCATGTTACTATCGACCATTTGGATCTTCAATTTGTATAACTATATCAACTTTAATATAAATATCTTAAAATTTATATCTAAATCATTACATTATTGAATATAGATATTTCTCGTCTTATATTTAATGATAGTACAAAATATAATATGTCTTTTATTAATTTAAGTTCCAATTAAAAGTAATTTTTTTAATATATATTATCGCATGAATCAATGATCTAAGATATTACAACTTATTGTCCCAATGTTCACCTTGTAAATAATCAATATAATTGTAAAAAAAAATAGAATCTACGTAACATAAATAGAGAGACGAAAGAAATAAATAAAAGAGTAAGAGTACATGATCGATATAATAAATGTAGTTGACCCACCTAAAAACATAAACAGGTTTTCTTAAATTTAAGATAAAAGCTGATAACAAAATAGAGATAAGAGTTAATATAGGAAAATGTACAAACCACTTTTTTTGAAAAGAGTATTTTATATTTGGACAATGTTAGTAGCAAATAGTTGTGCATAATAATATTTACCATTTATCATAGTTTAAAGTTATGGTAGTTTTAATGGTCTATTATAACAAAAGAAACTCATTTGGTCAACTCAAATAGAGTATTATAAAAAAGTTCTCATTTATGTATAATTTTTCTTTATCTTTAGACTAGTTTTAGAGGTAACTGACCTCTGTTGAATTAAATTATCATCAATTCAATTGTTGCAAAAAAATTATCATTTAAACTAAATTTATATGTTATATTTCAAAATAGATAAATCTACATGACAACAGATTCATTTCCAACAAATATTATATAAAATATATTAATTAAATAATATAAATAATAATAATAATAATAATAATAATATAATAATAATAATAGTTTATCTACACATTTAAGTACATAATAATTACATGATATAACTTAATCAAACGACAATTATAATTATTATATTATCGTGATGATTTAATAATATTAGTTGTCATTGGTAAAATAATTAACTCCAATATAAACACATAAGAAAATGATAGCACAACACATCTCCTTTAGTCTTTTAATTTAATGAAATGTTATTTTTTTTAACGAATTTAAAGGAAAATAATTAAATCTTGTTTATGATAATTTTGATTAAGGAAAATAATTAAATATTTGATTAAGATAATCTTTAATACAATAATCAGTAAAAAAAATTAGTACACAAGCATGTGATAATATACTTTAACTTACTTATATCTATTTTTAATAAAACACTTGAAATTTAATTATCAGTTATTCATTCATTGTCAAGTGTGTGTGAAATAAGAAATCGTGTTTGGAAGAATAAGTTAATAATAAGATCCCTAAGTAGGAAATTATTTTATATTCGATAAATAAACACAAGCATTTTAATTTTCCATTTTTTGGGAGTATCAAGGCATCTTTCATTAACTATGATTGTCTCTTCTTTTTATTTGTTATTTGTATATCATTAGATCGTACTTATACTAATATGAATCTTTAGAGATAGATGTTTGACTCCACTATTAACTACATATAAATATAAATAGTTGTCCATGAATAATTGTGATGCAATAACAATGTGCAAGCATCATAATTAAACTTTTTTTTTTCCTTTAAATCTATATTCAATAATTATAATAAGTAAAATACATATATCATTCTTTTTTACCAGTCTAACAATCTTATATGAATTAGTTGTATAATTTTAAAAACTTTATATTTATTTATTATATCCAACTTGAATTTATTATATGAGTTTTTATATTCTTTTGGAAACCACTCAACTCTTTTAATTTACTCTGATTTCGCCAACATTATCCTATTATTGTCAATATATTTCGAAATTAATATATAACATAAAAAAAAAAATATATCTCAATCATATATCGAATGTCACCAATATCTCTCACACAATTTTCATTTATTTTTCCATGATGAGATATGAGATATCGTACTATACCGTACCATAATTAATAAAATTCTAAAGATTTCAAAAATTGAAACGTTTTCTAAATGTGTAGAATATATGCAAAAAAAAGGAAAATGGTAGAATAAGAAATTACTTAAAAACAAATAACAATAATAATAATTATTAATATTTCTAAAAATGGAAAATAACACTACCTTCTTTTTGTGTATAATTGTTATGTTATTTACACACATCAAGGAAACTAATAAATTTGATTATTTTTGTATTATTATTTGTCTTGACTATTTATTACATCATTTCATTTTTTCTCTTTACTATAATAAATAATAAGGATAATTTTATTAAAACAAATAATAAATATTATTTTAAAATTTAAAAATGACCAACAGAAAGTTAGTTCCACCCGAATTGTACGCGGGCAGCAATGGATGCTACCGTCATAATTTTAACTTATTTTTTTAAGGAAATCGTTTTAAACTTATAAAGTTCTTAAATTTTGAAGAGAATAATGAAATCAACTACTTTTCCTTTAAAAAACATTATTTTATAAATCATTACTATAAAGTAAATAAGATAAAAATAGCATGAAACTTCAATTTCCAGCTATCTAGTACTAGTGTCTAGTACAAGATGATTTATCACTATCGAGATTAAGCAAAATACATGAAAAAATATTACAAGACCCTTATTTAAGAAATACCAAACTTATTTTTAATAAAGAAAAGAAATACAAAACTTTTATCGATCAATCATCTTCATGTCTATATGTTTAAACAAAAGGCAATATACCAGCACACCAATGTTTACAATCAATATGATATAGTGTAAGGGTTTATTGTGCACTCCACAAAATTTGATATTGGTCGAACCTAATATACCCAACACACTAAAGATTTAAATCAAAATGTTCATTCAATCTTCTCCAAACAAATAAATAAAATAAAATAATGTATAATACTAATTATGGATCAATATGATTTTTTTAATGTTTTGTTGATTTCAACTTTTATCCATAACTAATGTCTATAAGGTTTTTAATTATCTAAATATGTATGAGTATGTGGAGTTTTTCTTGCGTGCGTTTGTGAGGCTAAGAATTTTTTTATAAATTATATGATACGATTCTTTCAATATAAAATAAAAATAGAAAACTCTCTCCATGCTCAAATAATTTATTAAATGAGTTAATTGTTTGATTTATAATAAATAAATAAAATAAAATTCGTCTTTAAGTTCTAACTCAACTAAAAATGTCAACATTGTTAGTTTGAACGTTTTGTCCCTGATTTAAACTCAGGACTTTATGTGTGAGTTAATTATGACGATATTTACAAATAAAATAATAATAATTAATAAAATAAATAATAACTAAAAATTCTAAAAAAGATTGGACGTTCTTGAGTTGTACTTTTGTGACAAAACTATAGACTCGTTAAATTATTATAAAAGGAATATTAAGTTCATATCTACTAAATAAAATAAAATAAATATATATTGTAGTTGACATATGATGGTCACGCTAGTGGTCAATGTTTTCTATTAGAACTTAAGACTTGTATAATGTTATTTATTTTAATATGAGGCAATTTTACTTATTATCTTTTTAATATAATAAAATATTTGAGTAAAATTTGATTTGATTAAACATTGAGTGGATGATTTGACTGTGAGATATTATAGAATTTTACTCTTAAATATTTATAATCAATGATTATTATTAAATAGCAATAATAATACAATTGAAACTATTATGTGTGGATTGATAACATTATCTCGTAAGTTATAAATATGAGATATCAAATCACAACATAGGTGCACATTCACAACATAGGTGCACATTAAAGTATATAAATGTGTATTAGATTGACTTACCATGAGAATACTACCCATCAATTTGACCTGAAACCACTTTGAGGCTTACATGGAAAGTTGAATATTCTTATTGCCGTCAAATATTGATTGTATCAAGCCAATTAAAAAGGCGGTCAATTGAACACTCAAATAACCAGTAATATGAGTGAATTAGAAGAGAATCATTATATAAATAATCATGCGGTTTAGAATGAATAGCAAAACCAATATTAAATGCATAGTTCCAAATTTCGACAGGGGTATAAAATACGACATCTTATAAAAAATTAAGGTACAAATAGCATAAAAAAGTATAAAATATTAACATTAAAGAATTAAAATGTTGAATTTATAATACCAAAATCAAATAAAAATTAAAAAGTTAAAAAAATTAATATATACAACTAAATAATATATTAAAAAACAGAAGTAAGATTAGTACTATTACTAGTAAATAACTTAATCAGCCATGATTTGATTGGTTATTTTTAGTTTTTGAAAACTATTATTATATAATTTTAAAATTATATTTTTGAAAGAAAAAAAATTTAAAAAAAAATCTATTGACAACTACAAATTTTTAAAACAGGATTTTTAAAAATTGAAAATTGAAAAAATGAAAAATAAAAACACTTATTCTATCTGTTTTGCTTTTTAATTAAAAATAATAAATATTAAAAATAGTTTTACAAATCAGTTCTTAAAACACAAGTAATCTAAATAAATTTTAATTTAAATTTTAAATACTTACATCTCCTTTAAATATAAATCAACTTTAAACAAACATTAACTTCATCAATTTGATCCAAATGCTAATCAAATACATCAATTTAAAATTAATATATACTATCTTCATTCCTAAATATAAAATTCTTTTGAATAAAAATTTGTAATTTTTTATAAAACTATTTAAAATTTCAACTGCACTGTTTATTTTGTTACTAACCTATTATTAAGAATGTCTCTAATAATAGTTTCGTAGAGATTCCTTATCTTAATATTAAATTATTATTTAGATAGTCTATATGTGATTTTGAGTTCTATTGATTGGTCAAAGTAAGGTATAGGAACTTTTGGATTTCATAGCACTCAAATATTTGTTTTATACATTTGAAATTGTGAAAGGGAGAGAGAATAAGATATATCAAAAGAGAAATAATAGTTTAAGTAAAGTAATTTTATGGATAAAATCTTTTACATAAAATGTTATAATTCGAAATACTTTAATTAATTTGTATCTTTTTATGTTTTTTCAATAACAAGCATATAAATTACCAATGGTTAATAAATTTAATATATTATTGCTAATTTTATTTAATTTTTATCAAATAAATCTTATATTAATAATTTTTGTAATTTTTTAGTCAACGAATCTCCAAACGATATATAATAGATCATAATAAAGTAAGGAATTGGTAAAGTAGTTAATCAATTAATAACAATCAATATCACAGTCAATTCACTAAACTTATCATATAATATAAGGAAAGACTAAACATATATTAATTTTTTTATTTAAAAACATACAAAAGAATATCTAAACTTTATTCCTTCTCCTCATATATATTTGTCTAAACAATTGGCTATGTATGAACATACCAATACAAATGTTTACAATCAATACGATATAGTATGAGGGTTTATATAACACTCACAAAATTTGATTGGCCGACCCTAATATACTCAATAATACACAAGATGTAAATCAAAATGTTCATTCAATTCCTATCTCCACATAAAAATTTAAACTAATTAATGAAAACCACCAGCAATTGTAGCTTTGGCCTCATCCTCAGGCTTTGGAGTAGGCAGAACGATCATTGCCAATATACCACTGATGACTGCCGCCACCGCACCGACCACAAACGCCGGCAAGTTGCCACCACCAAACAAAGCATCCCATGGTCCACTCAATGATGATATTATCATCTGAACATATATTATACATATATAAGTAACAAATAATTAAAAAATTCTTTTTGTTGCATTCTACTTATTTAAATGAAAAATTATGACTTAAATATAATTTAAATATACAAATATATAATAATAAATATTTATTTTAAAAAATTATTCCATGACTTCTATATTCCATTGTATGTTTTCATTAAATTTATTATCTATAGCAAGCTAAATTAGGTTTATAGGAACCTTTACATCTAAAAAAAATAAATCTATTATTGAATTATTAACTGTTCCTGTAAAAGGATTCGCCACAAAAAAAACAAAATTATTTAAAGAAATAAAATAAAACAAAAATAATAAAATAAAAATTATATTTTCTAACTTTGAAAAATAAATTGGAATAAATTATTATATAGACAAAAAAATGGAAAATGTATATTTGTATTATAGATGTTACATATTTAAACTCATAAGAATTATACTAAAATTTTACAACAAAAGAAAAAAGACAAGTACATATTTAATTTCATAAGAATATATAAATAATATATATATATAATATATATATATAATATATACATAATTAAAATGTTTATGTAATAAAAGAAAGATATGCAAATATAAGAAGTTAAAGAATCTAACCGTGGAACACAAGTTGAAATATTGAGGACTCCCACAATAAACCTAACAAGTTGAAGCATTATTAGATAAAAAGATCAATGAAAATATTTATAACAACAAAAATATTTCACACATAAAATTAAAAATAAAAATTAACCAAATAATAAAATAAATTAAATAGTATATAATTTTTAATTTCTTTTAAAAAATAAGTTAAATATAGAAGTTGTTTTACCTTGTCCTGCCCCTGATGAGCTGGAATAAATTGATGCTAAAGCAAACGGAACACTGAAATTAACCTGCACACGTTTTCAAAAACAAGGGTTTATTAGGATATAGTTAGTGATTACTAATTTGCTATCCATTTTGACTTTAGCAAATAAAGTATGTTTATATAAAAAGGAATATTCGATCATCAAGTATATCTTTGTTCAGATAATTGAAAAAATGTTACTACAAATATAAGATTGACCTAATTACTATAGAGTGATATGATTGGTATCTCGTTATGTATTATTTTTTTACAAATTCACAGAAATTAAAGAATTTGATACTTATCCATACTAAAATTAATAGCTTTAAAGGGGTTATTATACAAAATTAATTGCAAACACTTATCCATATTAAAATTTATCATCTATTATTATAGCTTTAAAGGGGTTATTATACAACAACAAAAAAACATATGAACTTGTATGGTAATCCCAATAGAGTTACGATAAAAAAAATTGACTTTATATTTTTTGTCTCCCTATTTTATAAAATCGTATGAACTCTTTTGTTCAATTCAAACAGTTACTAGAAAAGAATATGTCTCATTTATGTTATAAATTTTTTATTCTGTAGAATAGAGACGTTAGTTTTTGTTAGTTTTTGTTTATTTATTTTTTACAAAATTAATTTCATTAGTCATATCATTTAATTGTAAACAAAAAAAAATCATTAAAATTAAATTTATTGTTATCATATGTATAAATTAAATACTACTCGGAACAAGAGAAAATTAGATTTTTCTAATAAAATATTATAGAAAATTTCAGGAAAAAAAATAATGAAATAAAAAAAAGACAATTTTTTCATAAAAAAAGAAAAATATAAAATAGTTAGACCAAACATTAATACATAAATTATATATAAGTATAACTTATTTTTTCCATATATTTAATATATTAAAAATAACTGAATCAATATAAAATAATGTAATCTATTAATTCAAATAATATTCAACGATTTATTAATTATTTATGGTAACACATTTTAACACAATGCATCTCCTTAATTTAATAAAGTGATCTTCCTTTTAAATGATTTAATGAAAATAATTAAATATTTACTCATAATAATTTTTATACAAAAATCATATAAAAGTCAGTAAAAAACAAGTGATTATACATATTAATTTACTTATCAGTTATTTTAATCGATTACTTGAAATTTTACCTATCAGTTTATTCATTGTCAAGTGTGTGTGAAAATAGAATCCACTGAGAAAAGTAGAACACCCCAAAGAAGAAAGTATTGTATAAGCATCTTTTCCAATTTTATTTTTGATCTTATCATCTTTTCCATTTTTTGGTAACAAGCATTCTTTTCTATTTAATTATGATTTTCTCAATCTTTTTTTATCTATATCTATATATCATACATAGTAGATATATTAATTACAAA
>PGTU02010503.1:0-15758 GCA_002896215.2 Cicer echinospermum | reverse complement strand
GTTTATTTTAGATTAGCCCATGAGTTTATGTTGGGGTTTCCCAACCTCGTTAAGATCGAATATTGAGTAAACATAGACACTGAAATGGTTGAACTTATTTCGATTTGTTAATATAATTAGTTTTTTTTTTCTTTCTTTTTTTCTATCAAAACTTTGGGATAAGTGGATGGAGTCACAATCTAAAGTGAGAAAACTTTAGTATTTAGTAAAAAAAAGTTATATATGTCTTCTCTTCTAATAGTATAAGTGGAAATTAAATCCATAATTTATCTATCATATATATATCACTTAACCAGACTACTGAAATTAACATAATAAAATTTTTACCTTTAAAAAAACATAATTAAGTTTTTGTAATATATTTTTTTGGAATAAAATACAAACAAAAGAATATTTCAATATCACATCATTTATTTTTTAAATATAATTTTTATTGTTCTATATATTTTGATGAAATATATTATAGTTTATAATCATTGCAGAGACAAATTTTGTATTTTGTATTTTGATTTAATATTTTTAGTTAAGTAGTCTGATGACAAGACCCAGAAATTTTAAATGTTAAAAATTTAGAGTTTTAAATTCAAATGAGTTCCACAATTACCCTCTTTGTAGCTATTTGATGAGTTTTATTTATAAGAAACTCAGAAGAAAAAAAATTATTATGAGATTAGGTTAGATCCAGGTGGTTGTGAATTTCTAGTTTCTCGTTTTACAACTTGATTTTAAAAACCAAAATATATTCTGGTAAATTAATTCAATTGGATATTTATTTAATTTCAAAATAACTTTTACTTTAAATTAAAACATACAAATTAAGTTTTAAATTATTGTTTTTATTTTAAAATTTACATGTAATGGTCGATAAACTTAACCAATATTCCAACTGTCATCGACTACCACCTCCGACTACTGTCATCGTTATTGATCACCACCAACACCACATCTCTAACAATCGTCACCACCAACACCACATCTCTAACAATTGTCACCACCATCTCTGACCACTTCCATCGACTACTCACCTTTGATTATCGACATCTACCACCACCAATCATATACCTCCACCAATCATATTCGATAATTAACAATTACTATGATAATTATCTTTTATAACTACCACTTCAATACTATTATCTTGAAACTATTAGAATTTATATTATTTTAAAAATAACAAAATTTATAATTTTTTCATTAATATTTGGACGGGTAAACAATAATTTGTTTTTTGGGAATAGATATTCAACATGATCGCACGGTCTCTACATTAAACCAATTGAGGGATTTCCGTTTACGGTGCTGTATTGAGGCACTCTGAGCAATTAAATGCAATATTCAGCCCTCTCCACCTTAGTATACCTTTAACTAATTGTCCGAACAACGCTGCTAACAGGCTTTTAACCAATTATAGTACGTAGTGCGTAGACACATAACAATCTGCAAGTTTATTAGTGCATGGCGGGCGTTCTGCACCCTTATGCTGTCCATTTTTCTATATCTCTCCATGCTCCGTCGAAGTAAATAGACACATATTCTTTACCACAACATCTTATCGGTCTGAATTCTCGCATAATATCACATCTGTGCATACACAACATGGAAACATGAATATGTTAGTACAATTGAGAGATATAATTTATATATCCATTTTCGCATAACACTTAATCTTACACCCTACTTCCATTCTTGATACCACTTGCAACCATTTTCACTATCGTCATTCGGTCGTTTCCGTATTTATAAGATTTAAACGACATATAGAATAGAAGAATTTGATGGTTATGGGCGAGTTGACTCAGACGGAGGTTGCGTACTCGCCGAGGACTCAGCAAGTCTGGAAATCGTTTTTTGAGTTGGTTAGCTTTCTTCTTTCAGATCTTCTCTCAGATTATAAGAACCCTCGGTCACTATCGTTTACTTTCTTCTTCTTCATCATCTTCATCTTCTTCTTCTTCAACTTCCTCTTCCTTCAAACCTCTTCCTCAGTTGAACTTCAGGAATACGATTTGTCGCTGTCACCGCCTTCGGCTCTTGAAATCACCGCCGATTATTCCCCCGCCGTCGATCACCGCTCTTTCCAAAAACTCACGGTATTATTATTATCATTATAATATTATAATAATGATAATCAACTATTGCTTCTTGTTTTTAGTTATGTTTATTTATGCTTGCGATAATTTGAGATTTTCTCTTTGTTATTATTTTTGTGTAAAGTTTGTTAGATATATATGCCAAGTAGGGAAATTCTACTACCGTGAACCACAGTCTAACGAAGATCAATTACACTCTTTATAAGTTGCTCACCTGGTTGATGTTGGTTCAAGACGAGTTAAGTTTCGGAGGACACATTTATTTTTCCTTCGAATTGGTATTGATCTAGTAATTGCCTCAACTTAAATATTGGGAAGAGGTTTTAAATTATACTTGTCATCATCATTAGTGGTTCGAGTGAATTTTTAACACTGGTCCACAAAGGTGGTCCACCATAGCATTTGCCATGTGAAGTATTTGGAAACTGGATGTTTGAAATTTCTAAGGAGAACTGTTTTGGCTTGAAAGGATGTTGTAACGTGCATATATCAAAGGGAAAATGGAATAACTTGTTTGTAGTAGATTGGGATAAAAATGAGTATGTTTATGTAATATAATATGGAAATTTTGTGTTTGAGTTTAAAGGTTGTTTGCTTTTACATTATATTTTTCAAATTTTGTGTTCTGCAAAGATTCTTTGCTTCTTGTGGTTTATTTTGCTTCTTGTTTTGACTTTTCGTTCTTGGTTTTGTTGTGTATCTTGATTTTTGTTTAAATTGCAGGTCAGTGAATTTTTATGTGTGTCTGTTAAGTTAGTAGGTGTGGTGGTGTTGGCTGGTGGAATTTGGAAAATGGATGACTTCTATCATTTTAAAGGGTTTTGGAATCATCTGAGATGGAAATGGATTATAATCTTTAGTGACATTTAAAACATGATTGTAGAAGCTAGTCATCTAGTTTGGCTGTGTTGCGTACTGTTTTTATGGTTCTTACCTACCTCTGGATTTTACTTCATATGATGATACAGTTATGATATTTGATTTTGTTTTTACATTGTTGTGTCCTGCACTGATTCTTTGGTTTGTTAGTAACAAATGATTACATGTTCGTGTAATATTCCCCGGTTGAGCTGTAGTGTTGTTTTTATTTTTGTATCTCCCCATTTTTAACCTTTGACACAAATTTGCAGAATTGCATATTTAGCTGACACCATATGTTACTAGTTAGTATTTTAGTGTTCACTTTGGGGTTGAAAATAGTCAGCGTGCCTTGTCAAGTGCACAGGGTTTTTTACATTTAGTATTTGAATAATTGAATGATTATATTTGAAGTGAATCTGTGAATAGAAGGGATAACATGCCGGCTGAAAATACTTTTTGTTTGTCTGAAATTGAGAATGAAAAAACTGTTATAAGGAATATTATTATTATTGTTATGTTGATCTATTATAAGATTGCAAATGATGTCATAGTTACAGTATTTTATTTTTTCAATTCCTCCTGACCTCTGATCTTCTCTTCCAATTTTTATCATAGTTTTCCTGTTGCTAATGTAGTTTTTGATCTCTTGTGTGTACTTGTAGGTAGTTCTCGACTTAGATGAAACATTGGTATGTGCATATGAGACATCAAGTTTGCCAGCTGCACTACGTTCTCAAGCAATTGAGGCGGGTTTGAATTGGTTTGAGCTGGAATGTGTATCTTCTGACAAGGTATGTTACTTGTGCCTGATTGCTTATCCAGAATTAGAATCTTATATCCTCATTTGAGCATGTTGGATTTTCAAGGAAGGAGAAGGCAAACCAAAAATCAATTACGTTACAGTCTTTGAACGCCCTGGGTTGAAGGAATTCTTGAAGCAACTTAGTGAATTTGCTGACTTGGTGCTGTTTACTGCTGGTCTAGAAGGTTTCTTCACAATACTAAGCTTTGCTGTTGCATATTGGTTTTTTGCAATTTTATTTTAATATTTGTGAATGGTATGTGCATTATATTCTTACAGGCTATGCTAGACCCCTGGTTGACATAATTGACAAGGGAAAATCGGTTCAGTCTACGACTTTATCGGCCTTCAACAATTAGCACGTAGGTGCTTCTGCTCCAGTACTATGTATTTGTGCAATGAATCTCTCTTTCTTGTCATTCGTTGCTGATAGTTGGGCAATAGATTTGAATTATGTTTTGCTGATAGCTGTTCGGATATTCTTCATGTTCTATCCTTGTCTTCTGTATACGTTGGAGTCAAGATCATTGAATCTTGTCAGCTCAGATAAAATACCCAGATGCTAATATTTGTTTAAAATACAGCGCATTCATATACTATCACTTGACTGATAGAATGAACCTTCACTAAATTTAACTGCTGTGTTTTGCATAGTTAAATGGATGAAAATCTCGTGTTGCAATAGATGAACTATGCTGCAATGAGTCTCCTTAGTTATTCATAATGTCTTATTTAACTTCTTTTCTCATTTTAGACATTTATAGCTGTGATATATATATATATATATATATATATATAAATATAGTGCTTAAAAGTCTTAAAGAATGGTGCAATTTATTTTGTTCATTCAAATTCGGTCTCCTTAAGCTTTTTCTTTGTTTATTCTTTATTCAGTTTACTCAACTTTTTTATTAAAAAAAAAAAAAAACTGTTTTGGAGGCTTCTGTAATATCTTCAAAGTCTTTAGGGTTTACGTGCTTTTGATTTTCTGGCAAAATAAATGTCTTGATCCTTTTGCTGGTATTACCAGAAGCACTTAGAGATGAATATGGATGAGATGAACAAAACTGTCTAGCTGGTTTGTCTAAGTTTTCATTTTTGGTAGATTTGTTACCAAAATTTGAACTTATTCCCAAACCCCCACGACCCAACCCATCCTAATTATGGTCAGGTATCATGAAACTAGAACCTCATCCAATTTCTAAACTTAGATGAAATAAATTAAATTCCTCCACTCTTGCGTCCACTTCAAGTTCTCTTACTACGTTCCGGTTGTTCACCTCAAGTACTCTTATTATATTCTAGTTGGTAGAGCATACTTTCACACTCTTCTCTATTGGGGTTAGTATAAATTCAACTGCTGAGGTCACGTTATCAAGTTAGAACGGGCTATAGATCAATAACCTGTATTTTGGTTTCCCTTTTCATGTTATTATCAGGAACCATAGTTTCTCTGTAGTAATTTTTTTTGACATTGTGTAATTAATAATATGAAATCTTTCTGGAGTTTTAGAACCATTTTATTGTCTATGTTTTTTAGAGTGAAGTCTGTTGGACAAATTACAGGCATTCTTATAAGTGCTGTATGTTTGCAGGGAATATAGGGAACATGTGAAGGATCTTACCTGCATATCAAAGGATCTAGACCGCATTGTAATTGTAGACAACAATCCCTTCAGCTTTGTATTGCAACCAGTTAATGGAATTCCATGTATTCCTTTTTCTGCTGGACATCCAAATGACACCCAGTGTGAACAGATGTGTTTAATTGAAAATTGTAATCGCCTTGGCCCATATAAAATAAAATCACCCATCTAGATTTCTTATGATTTACTTACCATCTCCTGTATTTACATGTTTATCAGCTTCTCGATGTCATTCTTCCACTTCTCAAGCAACTCTCTAAGCAGAGTGACGTAAGACCTTTGCTCTGTGAAAAATTCCACATGCCTGATTGGTTCCAGAAGCAAGGGATTCCAGCTTCCAGTTGGACTTTGTAGGACTAAAATTGTTTGCCACTAGGCTCTTTTGTTTTTTTGGGTGAAATTCTTAGTTTTTATTGCTGGAAGTGCAGCTGCTGATGGGATAATATAGATTTTTTGTATAGCACCAATTTATTTCTTGAGCATCTGAAGGTTTGGAATGCTGCTTCTTGAAGTCAAATCAGTTCACCACTTATGTATGTAGGGTGCCAAAATTCTTATTTTTGTTTATAGGCTTGCAATCTGTTGGGAAGTATGTTGTTACTGTATTGTAAAATCATTTATCAATAATTATTAGTTGTTCAAACATTCATTGCATTCCAAAGTTTGTTGTAACCAGTGTTAGACAAGCATGGATAGCAAATTAAAAGCAAGCCTTGGCAACTCATGGAAAAGGTATGTTATCAAACTGATGTTTGGTTGTTTGTACTGTACTGTCTTAGTTATTAGCATAATTACGAAATTGTTTAAAGATGTATTTAGTCTATGCAAATGTATTGTTTTTTGTGCTTGTAGTCTCTGTAATTTGTGTTTTTTGTCCTTGGCACATTTTGGTTTTGTTGTTTTGTTTTAATCTCTACAAAATTTGTTTATACTGGAATTGATCTATGTAAAATGTTGAATATTTGATTTTAGTCCCTTTTGAATGAGTGATATAAAGGACTAAAATAAGTATTTCATACACATTACAAGACCAAATCCAGTATGAATAAATTTTGTAGGGACTAAACAAAAGAACAAGAACCAAAATGCGGTGTAATGCTGATGCACAGACATTTTTTTTTTAGGATCAAAAGTAAAAAAAATAATATATTTGCAAGGCTAATTACATATTTAAACCTTATGAAATTTGATAAGAATTATGACACCTGGATCTGGAATCCTTGAGCCTTGAAAATATTAGGCTGTTCTTAAAGTCATAGTACTACAAATCACAAAAAAAAAACTGATAGTACTCAAGAATGAGTTGTTTTTTCTCTTGGCTGAATTATAATTTTTTTTGCTTTTTGCTCTAGGCACTTAGGCTTCTCCAGAAAGGAAATAATCTGTAAGTTGTTTTTTCTTATTTTTGTGCTTTCTTGACCACTCTATTAAATTATCCCTTGCAACTTGGTTTTGCATAAAGTTGTCTTCCACTGTGTTTGTGCATGACGTACTTGGACCTACTTTTTTAAATTCAATATTTGTACCCACTTTTTTAGATTCAATATTTGGACCTACTTTGATGGACTTAACCCCCAAAAGAGAACATTTCCTAGCTAGAACATTGAATATGTTCAACTTGAGAGTTCGTGTTCAATATAAATAGGTTATGTTGCTAAGTTGCTTTCGGATAGCTTGCTCACTTGTGCTTTATTGTGAAAGTGACGTTATTTCAACCGATACCACCAAGGAACTTAAAAGCCATAATAAGTCAATTTAATGCAGAAACTAAATGGTAGTTGTTGTGGGATTCATAAGCATATTCATTGTCTATTACATCAATTGTTTTTGGTATGAAATAGTTATTGTGGATGCATCACATGATAAAATGGTGTGAATTTTAATGTGAGAAGACCCACCTCCCACATTCTACATACAAGCAGACGTGCTAATTATAATTAGCTCAAAATCCAATTATTTCTTACAGAATGTATGCTTTTAACAATATTTTTGTTTTATTATAAGTTTAAATAAGTTTTTGGTCCTTGAAAAATATGATTATTTTGATTTTAATTCTTGTAATTTTTTTTTTTGTTTGATTTAAACCCTTGCTAATTTTAATAAGCTTTAAAAAAATTATTTATGAATATTTTTTAATAAATAAATGATAATATGGATAATTTTAGAAGGGACAAATAATGACTGTGTAATTGTTGTTGAACAGATAATTTAAAATTAAAATTTATTTTCTTAACTTATTTAATCATTTAATTAAAAACTTAAACTAATTAATTAATCAGTAAACCAATTAAATAACAAAAATTCAATAATCTTCAACTTCAACTCCAATCTTTTTAATAAAAATTCAACAATCTTCATCTTCAAAAAAAAATTCTCATATCTGAATCTAAATCTTAAAAATTATAATTTCTCATTTTTCTCGCACGACACTTATATTTGAAATACATAGATTATTATAAGAGAAAAGAAGCTGAAGAAAAGCAAATATGATAATTTCATTTTTCCTTGATCCCAAATTTCTTCAACGTCATTATCCATTTCCAATTATCCTCACAACAATGTCGGAGTCCATCGAAAAAGGATCATTGAAAAAGATCGTGACACCTTTGGAACATGAACGAGACGAACTAGCAGTAGAGAATACGAAAAAGGAGGAGATCAAGAAGATGAAGACGTGTTATTAAAGTTGCCTTTATTTTATTTTTTATTTAAAAATAATGACGTGTCCTTAAAACATTAGTAGAAAGTCCACATGGATTATTATTAAAATCTACTTTAATTAGTTTTTTTATATGAAAAATACAAAATTTTCCAATTAGAGTTCTTTTTTAGTATTCCGCTTTACCTTTCTTATTTTGTTATTTTTTAATTAAATAAATAAATTAGGGTTTTTTTAACTCTTTTTATTTTTAAGTTTACTTTCTTCAAATCTATAAATATTAATATAATTGTCTTTTTGATTTGTATATATGGAAAATTGAATGGTTTTGATGGGATAACAATCCAAAATTGTTATACATTTTCACTCCACTACTTTAAAAAATTAAATAAATTATACAATTAAACCATTTATGTCCCTACAAGATGGCATGAAAGAAAACATATGGTCTTAGAGTCATTATAAGAGACTAAGGTCTCATTAGACAGGTTTTTGATTATGTGTTTTAAATTTTTTAAAAATTAAAAATGAAATTTCAATTTTGAATTTTAATTTTTAGTTTTGGTTCTACGTTAAGTTTCAGTTTTTTTTTAAATAAAAAAAATCACTTTTTTTACTTTATTTATAATGAATAAATTTTTATTTTAAAATTAATTTTTTTAATTTAAAATTAAAAACTTATAGATCAAACAAAAATTAAGAGAATATAGATCTTTATAAGTGTAAATTTTCTATCACATTCTACATTAAATTGTTTTATTGATTTTGATTAAATAAAATGTATTAGTTTTTACTTTGTACAAAGAATCAAGATTAATTATTATTTACACTTATATATATATATATATATATTTTAAATTAATTATGATTAAAATTAAATATTTTTAATATTATATAAATTAAAAAAAATTAAATTTTTTTTGAAAGGAACATAATGAAATTAACTCAGAAATAAAACCTGAAGAGATGATTAATGTAATTAACAATCACAAATTTTTGTATCTGTCTCTATATTTTTTGTTACAAAATATATATATACCCTGGTTGAATCGAGTTGGAGCATAGTCTTGACCCGGACCCGTTATACAAAACACACAAACCAGAAAGTGAAGAGAGAAACAAAAACCTCAAAACATGGAGAGATGCAAATGTTTGGCTTTGGTAGGAGGTGGTGCTCTTTTAGGCTCTATCTCCACCATCTTTCTCCTCAAGCTTCTTCAAACTCAAAAGTCAGTGTTTTCTTCTTTTATTATTGGATCAAACACCTTCTGCAACTTAACTGTTTCTTCCTTTTTTATGTTTTTGCAGAAGAGGTGTTCGGAGGAAATGCAGTCAAATGGTACTGCTCAAATTAATGGTGAGTGTACTTTGTCAATTTCTTTTGCTTGATTCTAAGTTTTCCCTGTTTTTGAATGAACCCTTTATCTTTGCCTTAAATTAAAATATTTGTATATCATCAAAATTGTACAAGTATCAAGTTGTAACCATAACCATACCATATGTCAATGCTAAAAGGGATTATGTGGATTTTTGAAAATAAATTGTTTTTGTTTTCTGTGTTGTTTTCACCTACAAAATTTAAAATAAGAAACAAGGTGTTAGTTTTAGAGTTATAAATGAAAATAAGAAATGTTTTCTGAAGCCTAACATACCCTAAAGCAGACATTTTATAAAATTTAAAATGTTAAGGTTGTGGTGTATTTGGTTTTAGAAAACATTTTATGTTTTCGTCTTCAGCTTTTTACTTTTAATAATTGTCACATTGCTTTCACTCTTTCAAAGGTTTGCAGAAGAATTATATTCATTGTTTTCTTTACAAATATTTGAAAACATAATACAAATTAAAAACAAGGTGATTACTTTGTAGTTATAAGTAATATGTGAAACCATGAGATAAAAACAGAAAATATTTTCTCAAATCAAACAAGCCCTAATATTTGGTTCCTATGGGTGCAATATTGTATAGTGAACCCAGATAGATGATGCAGTGAACCCTTTTGACATGTTTAATGTGATATTTCCACTCTCACTGATATTGTTAGCAAATTTAAATAACTGAGGGCAAAGGATAGCTTCTAAAATTTAGTGTTTCTAGTGCAGGTATTCCTATCTATATAGTAACGACACGTCAAATTGAAGGCGTGTCTGGTGTCCGACAATTCCACATACATTCAATATTTTTATTTTCTCAAATTATTACCGGCGTTTATTTGTCAGTGTCATGTCTTGTGTCTGTGTCAGTGCTTCATAGATACCTATTAATGGTTAGTTTTGTGAGGTGTTCTAAGGGTTCAAGGCACAGTGTGTTTACTACTTGTTATAAACTTATAATAGCTCAATTCCCTTTTTTTATATTTAGAATTGTGCACATGTAAAGATGCCTGTTAATGTGCTGTCAATTATAAGCAACTTGTTATACCTGACCAATGAATGCTTCTGTTGCCTATGTCCTACTTTCCCATCATAAACTTAATGAGATTGTTGTTTTCTGTATCCTTTTAATTGTTTAATTTTGTGTCTTCTCCAGGTTTTTGAGGGATGCAAGGTTGCTGGAAAGAAGAGTGATAAGGTGGTTAGTGACGATCGTCTGAAAGATGAAATTGTTTCTGAACACCTGACTAGGTATTGCATGTTGTTGCCAATTATTTTGACATTTTCTCTGCTGAAATGATTTCTGAATGTAAATGCTTTTGTGCTGTTGAATTGAATCATTTGGTAATACTGCTCTAAGGACCTGCAATCTAATTTCTATTTGTTCACAAGCTCCTATTTTAGTCTATGTGGCTTGGCGTTTGTTTTAGGCACTCATACATCAAATAATATACACAGTCTTTATGCTTAGAGCTAATTATTGTAGTCTTTATGGCTTGGTGTTTGTTTTAGGAACCGTTGTCAAGTAATGGCTATAGTGTAGCGGATTTTAAACAAATCGCTATTGTTTCACAATATGCTGTAAAGTACAAACTGTTGTCAGATAGCGGCAATTAAGCACTGTAGCGTAGCAGAATTTGAACAACTCTCTATTTCTCGTGATCCACGATTGACAACATTGGTTTTAGTTTGGACATGGCATGAAATATTCCGCCTTGTATATCAATAGATGTCTACACTTTACATGTTGACCCGCCATCTTGGATATCTAATTAAATGTTACTACGTTGATTCAATCTTACTGTGGGAGCTTGTTGTTTAGTTAATGCATAAGTTTTGTACTTTAGGGCTTTTGTATTTTGTTATGTTATATCTATCTTTTATTGGTTTCTACTTAACATTTTTTTTTTGGGTGGATTGTTTCTGCTGTAACTAGGAACATTCAGTTTTTTGGGTTGAATCACAACAGAAGGTGAGTGCGTCATATGTTGTGGTGATTGGTCTTGGAGGGGTTGGCAGTCATGCTGCTTCTATGCTCTTGAGGTCGGGGATTGGCAAACTTCTTCTTGTTGACTTTGACCAGGTTTTTAAGCTGACTCATTCTCCCCTTGATAATGTTTATTTTTTTCCTTTATTCTTGTCTGGCTTTTTATGTGTTTTGTTTGTGCGTCTTTCCTGCCTGGTTTGGTTGGTACTCGATCCATTCATGTCCAAATTTCTCCAAATGGCTATTACATACTCCTTCCGTTCCTTTTTAATTGTCGGTTTCTTTTGGAAAAAATTGTTTCTTTTTATCTGTCGTTTTCAATTTTCGATGTTACATAAACTACTTATTTGTCAATTATATCCTAACCTTACCAGTTATTTTACACTTATATAACTAGAGAGAAAATAAATGTGAGTGGACCGATGAAATCTAAGGGTATATTTGAAATTTGCTTATTACTCAAAGCTATTTCTTGGTTTGTGCAGAACAACCTTAAAAGACATGTATATAGGAATATAGGGAGTAAAAGTTATGGTTCTCGAAATTTGTCATGGTTGAAGATTTTGATGCCACTGACTATGAGAAAATTATGTTAATTGCTGTGAATCCCCAATATCATGTATCTTAATGTAATTTGAGCTTTCGTAAATTTGGCTGGAAATCCGATGACATACTTGAAGTGTAGGAACATATAACTTGTGCAAATTTTATAACTATTATAGTTTAAGAAAAGTAACAAATTGGAGTTTTTGATTGGAAATAACTTATCCTTCTTGGTGTTTTTGCTAGTCTAGCTAAGAATTTGTATAGGAATTTGATACAATGTGAGTACTTATTTATTTATTAAATGAGAAGGTTTCTCTTTTCGTCACTAAATCGACACGCTGTTGCGAAAGAGCAGATGTTGGCATCCCAAGCTCAGTGCCTTAAGGAGCATTTCTTATCTATCTTTCCGGAGTGCCAAATAGATGCAAAAGTGATGTTATATTATATGATTCATCTACCGAAGAAGAAATTCTCTCAGGTCACCCTGACTTTGTTCTAGACTGTATTGATAACATTGATACCAAGGTATCCTCTTAATTTTCCTCCTTATTTTGACTATATTGTTATTGTTATAAGTTTTGAAGTTAAAGTATTAAAACAGACACTAGGTTTTTCTCTTTTGCTCGTTATCGTAAAAAAATAATTCTTACTCAAATGTATGGAAGTTATAACTATAAGTTTTGAATTTTCATTGCTTGATTTGTTATATGTAATAGGTGGCACTTCTTGCTGCATGTGTACGTAGGGGCTTGAAGGTTCTATCTGCAACAGGGGCTGGTGCTAGAGCTGATCCAACGAGAATACGCATTGCTGATCTAAGAGAGTCTACTAATGATCCATTATCTCGATCAGGTAATGTATTTATAGATCTTAAATGATATGTTAATTGCGTTGGCAGTTAACACCCCGTCTCATCGATTCCTTCTATATGTATTAGCATTTTCCACACCAGTTCGAATTACATTTATAAAAGAGAGTGCTAGCAACACACTATTTATGCACACCCATCAGCTCTCACCACTTATGAGGAAAGTGTTATAATTTTCGTTTTATCTTATGAAATGTTCTTGTATCAATATACAGTAAATTAAAAAAGGACTTCCATTTGTGTCCATTGTCCACACATTCCAGCTAGGTGCCAATTAGTTCAGAACCGATTAAATTCTATATTGTCAACTATTGTTTTTTCTGTTCTAAATTTCCTTAGTAGTATTATGCATGTAACCTCCTTACTGCAATCATACCTAGCGTAGGGAAAACCGCTTTGATGGAAAATCATGGATTGAAGTGCGATCCCTGTGTGTGTTCTTTAGAAAAACCCAAAGTTAAGCTGCTTCCATTAAGCTCCAAGTGAGAGAAGAAAACCCTTCCGAACTATCAGGTGATTTCATCAGTTTTATCATCCATTGATAGTATCAACACTATCACTATCTATATTGCGATTTCTTTCAATAATGTGTTTAATAACCATCTCCCATTGATAGTACTTGCTTTGGAAACGGCTTTTTAAAACTACTTGTTATAAAAGTTTTAAAAACAAAATACAGTCAACAAAGCCTGAAGTGTAAATTTTTAACTTTCCTGTTCAAACCACGTTAATGTTGCTATGAATTCTGATTTCTAGGTCCTTTTGCCAGATAGTTCCGGTTTTAGGTCCGTATCATACCTGTCTAGGCACATCCTGCAATATTCGGGCAAGTTATGGCTTCTATGTTTGACGGGATTAGCAGGTTGCATGTCAACAGAACCTGTAGTCAATTTTGAGACATGGATCATACCAATGCTTCATCAACGACTTATTTGAGCAAGAGGAATCGATGTATGGAACTGCAGGCAAGTGCAGTATGAAGCCTACCATGTTAACTTTTTGTTCAATTACAACTTCCTTTGCTGTAAAATGTGATATCTTAACTTTCAAGAGGTCTTTAAAAATTAGGTCAATTAAACCTGCATATAAATTGTCGTTTTGGAATAAAACTTAAACGAATGAAATTTGTCTTTGTTTATCAGTTTTGTTTCGGTTTTATAGGTAGATGTTGAAGAAGTGATGTATATTGCTAAAGAATTATGGCATGGAAGAAGTGCTAGAGAGCAGATTGCGAAAGACGTTGGACGAGGAATGTGGCGATCAATTAATGAATTAATGCTTGTGAGGTAAGAGATGGCTTTTTTTGATTCCATTCTCATGTTTCCATTCTTTGAGTAATGTAGTTTTCATTTATATATATACTTTCATATGCTATGTTATCTCGAATGATATATTACCTACATTAGTATATGTGTCAGTAACATTCTTTCTCAATCTCTTTTCATTGGAATTTCTCTAACTTAATTATTCTATTCATTATTTTTGTTGTTAAGGTGGGACCGCACAAAACCGGCGTCTATTTCAAATTTGATTCTTTTGAAATTCAAAGAGGTAACTCAGTAACTCCATCATATTGGTGAAAAGCTCAATTTGTCTTAAGCTTTTATTTAGAACTAAGATTCAGCAATATGTTGCAAAATATTGCTATAAAATTGCAATTGGTTTGGTGTGAATAGTACAAAGGCTGTTATACAAAAAATGGTGGAGAGGTTTTCTCGTAATCATGTATATTATGGCATAAGTACATTTAATTGAGATAGCACATATTCTAGAAAAGAAGATGGAGTATGATGTTAAAAAAAGATGGAGTATTAACTTGGGTGATTCTAGCATGTGTGAAGATCTTTTAAAGACCCAACAAGGAGGGTAAATCATATAAAAGGATAGTATATTTATTAAAGGCAAGCAGAGAGAAGATCTAGAAAGTTATTGGCCAAACTAGTAAAAATAAGGCTAAATTACAATTTTGGTCTCTAAAGTTACAAATATTAGATCATTTGGTCTTTTCTGTCGGTTTTTATTTTTGAGTTTGTCAAATGTTTTCTACGATGACAACGAAAAACCGAAAGAAAGGATCAAAGTAGATTTTAACGTGCTGGAATTAGATATGTTTATTTGGCTATTATGCTCTCTCTAATTCACTAGCATCACAATGAATTATTATAATCTTTATAGGGTTAAATATATTTCTCTGTTACTATAAAATTGGCAGAATTTGATTTGGCCTCTATTCTAAAAAAAGTTTTATTTGTTTTATCGTCCTAAAAAAATACAAAAATTATGTGCTTTTAGTCCCTGATAAGAAACTTGCGAGTGACCGAACACTATTTTTTGTTAAATACAGAGACTAAAAAGAATAAACAAAATTTATTGGGATCAAAATAAAATTTTGCTAATTTTACAGGAATGAAAAATATATTTAATCCTTTTTATAGACAATATTTTGACTTTTTAAAATCTTTAATCCTTTTT
This sequence comes from Cicer echinospermum, assembly GCA_002896215.2. Taxonomy (NCBI): domain Eukaryota; kingdom Viridiplantae; phylum Streptophyta; class Magnoliopsida; order Fabales; family Fabaceae; genus Cicer; species Cicer echinospermum. The sequence goes on along the minus strand of PGTU02010503.1, from coordinate 456 downwards.
ATAGATAATAACTTTACTTTATATGATACATAGTTATTTGTGTACTGTATTCAGGTGGATGAGCATGAGTCACGGACATTGGATGATATACAGGAAAAGGAACCAGAGTTTTACAGTAGAGTGACTACTGTATTAAAAAGAGCTGAAAATGATTTTGGATTATGACATTAGAGGACTATAACTATTCCCCTTGGTTTAGTGTTGTATTTCTAATAGGCTGCTTTTCTTTTCTATTTTGGTTATACACTTTCTCCTCCGTAATAAAATATAAGTAAAAAGAATATTTAAAAAGTTGATCTATCTGTCTAATATTTTTTTGTTTATATTTCATTTACAAGGAAGTACAGTCCAAGAGGCAATTTGTTCTTGCTGTAGAATGTTTTGGAACCAATGAGTAAGGTCAATGATATAATATTCTTATTTCTTAATTAATAGTAACATTTTTGTTAAAAAAAA